>OX596381.1:185736369-185798869 GCA_951394425.1 Tipula unca | reverse complement strand
TACTAAAAAATTGAAAACAGATTTAGAGAATAATAAATGTTAGAAATTCATAAAACATCATAACATCAATTTATAAAGTGTCAGAGATTTAGTTGAACTTCATAACAAACACAATTTGATAAAATTTATTTAAATCTAGAATTTTTTAATATCTGATTAAATTAATTTCAAAAACATTTTATCTATGAAAAATCCTCAGAATTTAACGATACTTGAAAATTTGATTAAACTTGCAATATTTAAAAGTATCTGAAAAATTTTAAATCAACAAAATTTAAATTGTTATTCATTTTTAATAGTCCTATATAGATCATTAAAAGTTGAGTGATAGAATATAATTTTTATATTTGTGTAGACTAGTGTAGTCGCAGAAGGTATTATGTAAATGTATATACATATGTACATATATACATTTCATGAAACGAATGTCAAACCGATTAAGTGAAAAGGTCCTTTCATTCATTCATCCATTCATGATCAATAACAATAAATCTCATAATAATTCGAAATCTAAAACTTCTTTGATTACTTAAAGAAAATATAAATATTATCATAATTTAGAAGATAATTTAGATAACGTTGAATTTCGTGAAAGGAAAATGGATAAAAAAAAATGTATTAGACATTGATTGATTGGCGATAAAATAAAATTTATAATGTACAAGAAAATGAGGATTTGAAATTGCACTCGAACCATCGCATAAGATTATCTCTTGTGGCATTGAATAGAAGAAAAATTCATCATAGAAAATTATTCAATACGCATTAGACAAAATATTGTACTTTCCCCATTCAGGCGTCATATAACTAATATTTCAATTAATTTAATTTTTTCTTTTCATTTCATTTCATTTCATTTCATTTTATCTCTGCTTATCTATCTATAATATATAATATTACGTGAAATCAATTGAAATATAAGATTGTGTACTTTAGTCTTTTTATTTTACTTTTATGTATAACAACAATAATACGAGTATATAATAGCAAATACATAACGTAAAAGAACTAAATTAGAATTCATCAGGTGAAAATGGTAGTTTTGATATGTTAATATGTAATTTTATTTTTATATACGAGTATGTATTAAGAATATTGTTATATATGTATATAGAGTTAGACGAGTAAGACATTTTGATAGATTGCGAAAAGTAAATAAATAAAAATTTAGTTGTTTTGCATGACGGAATGATTTGAAATTTAAATCACATGTTTATAGTAAATAAAATAAAATTTAGATCAGGAAATGATTACTTTTTGCTTGAGCTGGAAATTTATTATTTTGTCGCCAGCAATTTTGCATTTACAATTGTAAATTAATTGTACGGATGGATGCGATTAAATTGTGTTTGCTAAATTTCCAAAATTTATACAAAATAAACGGCTGAAAAATGCGAACGTATGTTGTAATACATATCATGAATATTTCAAAGCTATTTTACTGCATACACATGTGTTTTTATGACTAAATAATTCTTAATTATTTGCACAATTGTTCCGATATATGTATTGATTATGTCAACGCATTTGTCTAATGTAAAAAATTGGAAAACAGGTTGTGCGCCTGCATTATTGATTACAACAGATGGGTACTATACATATAATTTAATTATAAGCTATGTATGAGTACTAAATTTCGATAAATTTTAAATAAAGCAAACCCCCAAAAAGTAGTAATTATGGATACTATTTATGTATATACACATAAAAAATTGAACAAATATATACACATAAAAAAAACTTTGTAACATGTACGAGTATGGCTGTAGGACACATTAAGTGAAGTGCAAAGTCGTCAAGCAGATACTCTCAAAAATTAAACGAATTTATTAGTGACATTTCCGTTCCAATTTAGGTTATTGTCCTTTGATAATTTAGCATCAAGCCAAATATTCAGAAGTATCAAAATTATCAAACCAGGCACGCCATTTCATTGTGAGAGAAGTCTGCTTATGAAATCTGGCATGTTTTAATTATGGAAATTTATGGTTTTAATTATGGAAATTTTGAAATGCATAAATAATAAATATTTATAATTCAAGAAGTAAAGTTATTTCCTTCGTAAATTCGCTATCCTAATCTTCATTATGGTAGTTTGAATATACGTAATATGTTTAAACTGGGAATTTAAATATAATAATTGCAAGTAGACTATAGACAAATCAAATTTTTAATAAAACTTGAACTGAATTCGAAAGTTAAACATCATTCGATTTAGCAGAACGTAATGAAACAGACAGAAATGAACCTCCAGGATAGATGGTGAACTATAATGTTCAAGTTATGTTACTAACCAACGAAAATTTTAAAAAATCATTTGGTTACTAAGGTAAGACTTAAGCCATGAAACAATGTTTTTAGAAAACCCGGATCTATTTGGTTATTTTTCTTTTTTGAAGAAATTCTTTTACAATTTCAAGGATTGATTGAACGGTAGACATCGAAATTTCTAATTTAATATATTCTTTTAATAATATGTGTTTATTAATAATGCCATTTACGCAGAATACATTTTTATTTCGGGTTTAGTTTTAAAAATGCTCAAAGTGTTTTGAATTATTTCGAAATTTTTCGAATGCTGTAAGTAATGTAATTATTGTACTTTGTCTCAAAATAATTCTGGAAATATTGTTTAGATTCTGCGACTTTAAATTTAAATTTGCTAGTTTCGGAATATTGTTTCAATGATTCTATGTATAGACCTTGATATTCCTGTTTTTTTGTTGATCGCCATACCATTAAAAATATTTGTCATACCGCATTGATGGTCCCGTAACACGTTCATGTCGACATATAATTCTAAACCTTGAAGTAGAATTTTGATCACATTTACATCTATTTTCTTGCTGTTGAGTCTTTCAGTTCGTATCAATGAATAAAGCTTGTCACATTCTACTGAAGGGTAATCGTAAAACTAGTGATTATGTGTGGTCAGAGCCACTATTACATGTAGTATGATCAATTGGGGAGTAGTATGACAATGAATTTGTTGTGGTATTGGACTATCTTCACGAAAGGAATATTCCGGTTATTACAGGCAGGCTTCTCATAGACACCCAGATAGGAGTAATTGAGAACACTATTTCTACGTTACGCATCTATAATAGTAAACGAGGAAAGTTAATTTTATCCACCAAATGGTGTTTTTAAACAAATTTCTACGATTGCATCCTTTTCATCATTGTAATATTGATAAATAAAAAATAAATTATTATAAAAATAAAATAAGTATTATTCTGTATTACTAATTTCTTATATTATATAACTTAATAATATTGCAACTGAACAACAAATCTGTTGAAAATTATGCAACTCTAAATTCGTAGGATTTGCTGGAGAGTTCAATAAAATACATTCGGTTGCGCAATTTAGTTTTAAATCTTAAAATACAGTAACATACTTAAGTTTAATACATAGTTCTAATCTATATATACAGTCTGCAGTGAGATATATTTGAAATATCCTTAACTAATTCTCGCACTGTGATTTGTTTGCAAGCAAGCAATAAATACACTATTAGTTTATATGAAAATTAAATAAAAATGTACTTCCAAGAAATTGATTTGACCCGTGGAATAACACGATTGAACTTTGTGTTTACACATTTCACCATGTGAAAAAGATTTCTGTTTAAAAATCAACTATTATATACTTATATACAAATTTATAATTGAATGCCACGTGAATTTAATTATAACTTAGATTAACTTATATGTATACATATATATCTATTTTGTTCCGGTTTCTGATTTTACCGAAGCGGAATTAGAAAATGTAAATGAATCATTGTATGTCATGCATCAGCCAGGAATTTTAAAGATATTGCGTCATCTGGGATTTATGGTTTTGTGGTTATATTTTATATTGTATGCATAGTTTATCAATAAACTGCTTACTATTTATGTATTTGGCTGCAATTGTTTGCTAAAGTCTTAAATTTGTAAAACTGTGCATGTGTTTTTTCATACACTCAATTGAATTGTAAAATTGTTGAGTAACACCGTCTTTTGACCGTCAATAGTTCGTTCAATATAAAATTTGTATGTTTGAATTTTAGCTATTATTTTAAACCGCTTTTGATAAAAAAATGTATTTAACCAATAGCCTTAAAATCAAATTAAAGACGTGAAAATGTAATTACTGTTTTCTTAGTTTCATCATTTACATTTATATTATTGACATTTAGTCAATCGCACTGATAGTTCTTAGGTACGTCCAAAATGTGAATTTAGATTTACATTTCGTAAGCACTTTTCCGATAACAATTACTAATTATTAAAATAATTAAATAAATAGACAAAACTAATTGTACCTATAAATTTAATTAATTAGAATAATTTATTTTGGGTGTATTTCTTCAGGTCGATTATTATTTCCATTCACACATTTTTTTCTTTTGAGACCAGGTTCGATGAACCGATATAAAGCGGGCTCTTGATTTCGTATATTCCCATTCCGAGTCTATCCTCCATCTTGAATTAATCTTTATACCATCAAAGCCATCTTAATAAATCAACCTACCTACTAACCTAATCTTAATAGTACCTACCTAAAATGACAAAAATAATTGCTCTCTTCATACATTTTGTATGGAAAGACTTTTAGTTTATAGAAATATTTGAATGAAAACTAAAAAAATTATTATATTTTGAATACAATTGAATCTATAAACAATGATTTTCACCAGACTTGAGGGATTTTCCGGGGGTTTTCCATTTTATTGTATTAATTAAAAGAAAATAAGATACTTTATTCTCTAGCTCAAATAGAAATAGAATAAAAAACTGTATGAAAGAGACATTATGTACATAACATACAAAATAATTTATTTCCATACATGCATCAAATAAACCAAACAAAGAAAACATCAATGAATTTTAACATAATGATCATAAAACATCACAAAAACCAAGAATATATGAACAAAATTTTTTATTTCATAGCAACAACAAACAGGTATTGCACACAAAATAGTATTGAGAGCGTGATCAAACTGGCCCTCTCCTAATTCTAATTGACATATTGTATATAAATTACTTATGTAACCTTACATAATATTGAAAAGAAAATTACAATATTTTATCATTTATTTGAATGCAATTTTTTTTTTTTTGGTTTAATGAGAAATTTTCCAGCCTTTATCCAATTAATCTTCTAAATTTTCCTTTATCGTAGTTATCATATTTTTTATACATATTTTTCCATGTTAGATTTTGAACCGAACTATTTTATTTCTGTGTTGGAGTCAATCCAGTAAATTGAAAGTGAATATTAGAATATATCAGATATATATTTGTATATACGTACAAATCTAAAAGCGCAAATAAATTACTGCTAATTTTATAATCATAAAAATTATGATTAATTTCGAAAAAACGCTAGTTACAACCTAATTCAATTCTTTTTCAAAAGATATTTGTATGTTTTGTCTTGGGTTTGCATAGAATTCTTTGTATATTTCAGATTTTTTGGTCGTATAGAAAAAGCTAGTTTCAAAATATCGCTCACCATGGAGGCTTTATATATTAAGATGGCTTTGATACCATATAATGATACAACATCAGTTACCAGACCTGCGGTCTGTTCTAATTACTTCGTATTTTATCACCTTGAACGGAGGCATATGGCGGAAAACCCGTCAGCTTGCTCAAAGGAATGTTATTTTGTTATGTATAGTATATTGCGAATTTGTTGTTGCCGAAAAGGTTTATTATAAAGCTCACAGTATATTTTTGGACATTTTGAGCTTTTAATTATTGTCAATGTTAATAAATTTTTGTGTCTTGGGGTATTTTTCATAATTAAAGCATTATGAAAAATTGACTAGTAGTATGTTTTACTGTGGAAAAACGAAAGGAGAAATTGAATTTTATTGTTAATACTATAATTAGCAACGCTACAACAACACTTTAAAATTATAATAAACAAAAATGTATCCTTTTCATGCTAATGGAATTTGGGATTACTTTTCTCCTTTCGTTTTTCCAGTAAAAACTACTTCCAGTCAATATTTCATAATGGAATAAATAAAAATAGTGTTTAAAGGCCATCATGTTTAAAGGCCCCCTACTGCGTGAACAATCAGGCTCCAACGGTTTCGATCCTGGGCTTGGTCTTCATACTGTCCTAGACAACCAGAAGAAGTCAAGTCATTCTCTACACCGTGGATCCATCGTTGCCTGCAACGACCTCTGCGCCTATCACATGGTGGCTCTCCTTCCAGAGATCGCTGCACAATTCGTTCCGGATCAGCACGCAGAACGTGATCGAGCTAGCGTATTCGCTGAGATCTTATTTCATGCACAATATCGAGGATCTTGATCAGATCTCTGATCTCGATATTGTACAGAGCTCGATATGTGCCATCTATTTCGCGTTTTGGGCCGTAAATCACACGCATGAGTCTTCTCTCAAATGTTAGGAGCCATCTCTCGTACTCATCCGTCAACGCTCAACTTTCACATCCAAACATAATAACGGGCCTGATCAACGCTTTTTAAAGTTTCAGCTTCACGGCACTTGATAGGTGTTTAGATTTTAGCAGTGGCCTTAGAGGATACAAAGAGGATATTCATAATGGAATACAGAGTTTAATTTAAATAAAACAATTTCATTTTCAATGTTACGTTTATTTTTTACTTTAAAGGTCGGTGAAATGAAGTTTTTCATATAAAAATGACACAAGAAAAATCAAAAATTAAAATTCCACAGGTAACATTCATTCTGTAGTACGCAGTTTAGCTAATGAAATGGATGTTTTTCAGTCTATTAGATTACAGATGTAAAATCTTCATTAATAAAATTGAATTTCCAATTAACATCATATCATACGGTGTGAAACTAAGACTATTTGATACTTTGATATAGAATTGAGTATTACTATTATTATTATATCAGTTTATAAAGGCCATTACTGGCCCATTACGGAGTCAATAATCAGGTTCCACCGGTTTCTATTCTGTCCATGGTACTTCATGTACAATAACACAGACAAAGCTCGATATGATCTACTTCGCGTTTTGTGCCGTAAACCACACGCATGATTCTTCTCTCAAATATTAGGAGCCATCTCGTACGCGTTCGTCGTCGTCAAACTTTCAGATCCATACATATCAACGCTTTGTAAAGGTTCAGCTTCACGGCACCTGATAGGTGTTTAGATTTTAGTAGTGGCCTCAGAAAATACAAAGCACGACTGCCTGCTGCCAGCCGCACTTTAATGTCATCACCTACAGTGTTATTGTGAGTGATAAGAGTGCCCAAATATTTGAACCTGATCACGTGCAGTGATTTTCTTCACTTCGTTGCTTGCTATTCAGTACAATCACGCATATGTCATCGGCAAGCACTTGATTGGACTGGCGATATAAGATATTGCGCTGAGGAGTTTCAATTTCACGAAAGATGTATTCCAACATGAGAATAAAGGAAATCTGGGACAGAGCATCTTCATCCCGAACACCCGAGCTAACTGCAGAAATTCTCGATAGCCGGTGCTCAACTTTAACACAACATTGAGACTGCGTCACTGTCATTTTACCCAATCGTTCCAATTTTGTTGGCATCCCTATGTATTCCAAGACAAACAATAAACTCTCTCGATTGATCGAGTCATAGGCTTGCCTGAAATCCAGAAACCCCTGATGGATGGGCATGGATGTCTAATAATATTTAGATAAAATCATCGCAGCGAAATGATCTGATCTGTAACTGATCGATTCGGACGGAATCATCCTTGATAGTCATCAATAATGCCGAATTGTGCATCGATCTCTGAAATGAGAGCCGTCATATGGTAGGCGCAGAAGTCGTTGCAGGCGACGATAGCTCAACGGTGTGATTAAGGCAAGTGGAACGATTTTGTTTATTTGAAGATAACTTATTGTAAATAACGAAATTACTCATGAATTAGGTTCTCAAGCTTCTGTCCAATTCTGGTTCTCTATATGTATAGTTGATTATGTGATTCTAACAATATACATATTATATATATATATATATATAAATAGTATCAAATTGAATACAATTAAATAACTATAACTAAACACAACTTTGTATAATTGAATAAATTCTGTCACTCACCGAAATGTCAAGCTCTGGATCAATTTTAAATTTATTTAAATTGTAAATGGATTTCATTTCTCTCCCGCTTACTTTTTGTTTATATAGTTACAACACTAATGTTATTTCGTAATAACTCACTATAGTAACTATTGTAAATTAAGTTTATGGTTCGCGCGACAATTTTAATAATAATTCATGTCAATAAAATCGGTTATACTAATTTCAATAATCGTCTTGTTTTATTAATTTAATTAAATCGACCATAAATAAATTATTTATATATCATTATTGTGATTCCGACTGTATTAACAAAACTATAAAATTGTAATAATTTATATAAAAATGTACCAGTGGTGTAATACGCATAATTTAAATTATATTATTTTATTTCGTGGAAAATTCCGGCTCTGAAATTTTCTTAATAATTCATATTTTATGTGAAGTTCTTAGAATTTTTTGTATTACATCATCAGAATAGTATACATATGTATAACGCGCACTTGAAGCATGTGTTATTGTATTAGGGCTGCGATACAAACAAAAATCATTTCAAAGATAAATTGAATCTTTTTGTATTTTGATATTTTTTGTTTCTTCAAAGAAGAGTTGTATCTGTGTGTGTGTATTTGTCTTATATTTTAACTGCCTTTTGCCTCTGTATATAAAATTTATACATCATACTCGTGTATTAAAATAATTCAATAAATTAATGTTTTCAGGAAATTAAAAATATACTCGAAGTGGCCAGATAATGAGTAATTTTGGGATTTTCCAAAGCGATTTTAAAAATGATGAAAGAATAAATCGTTGAGCGAATAATAATTGAATTTGCAATACACATTGTATGAGTATACCTACCTAAGTACCTACCCAGTAGTTTATGGTAAAATTGGTAACGTAAACTTTATAAAAATTGTATAGTTATAAAAACAAGACTGCAATATAAACAACGAATTAGACAACGCATTCTTTGTATTTTATGATTTAGATAATTACTTGTTGTCTGTATAAGATATTATACATTTGTGATATAATCTCTTTAAAAACTACATTCAATATTTTAATATTTCAATTAAGAAAACTATTTTATCATATATTGTTATCATGATACATGATTGATATTCCGTTCTATAAAATATATATTCGTAATAAACGAAACGCGGCATATTATAACCTGCCTGCATTGATAAAATGACACATACATATGTATAATAAATTCAATAAACTCATTGAACGAACACAGCCCTGAATTAAAAATACATTGCGCTACTTTATAAATTGCCTGTTTTCCAAATTGTATATAGTTTATTACTAATATCGCATGTATGACGTTTATTTAATAAATTTCTTAGAAAAACTTTAAAACAAAACAAATTACTTTATTTTTGTTTTTATATATCAACACACATAATACAGAATATGATCGCGAAATTATGATCATTAATATTATATGATAACTAACTATATACATATATAATTATGATTGTGCGTTTAGAAACAAAAAACAGAAAATATGGTGCACCCACGCATTCTAATGACAATAGAAATGTGAGAAATATAATTGAGTTTTAATTAATTTGTTTTATATAGCATACAACTATATACATACATGTATATGTATGTATACTATTATACTATCTGGGTAAAATGTCATGGCGATGCCGTTGACGTATATACATGTTATCAAATAGTTGCATGCATGTTTTCTCTGTTTTATATTACTAATGTTGACATAATATAATATTAGTATGACTATGTCATTTTTTTCAATAAACTTAATTTAAGAACCCATATACATACGTACTTTCACGCATTTTTTTGTTATAGGATATAAGTTTGTCGATGACACCCAATTAAAAACTCTGATTAATTGATTTACTAAAGTTCACTTTAGTATTTACGATCATGTTTTACCAATCAGCTTGTTAAAAACCGGTGACTCCACCAAAATCACCTTAGATGCACTCATATTCTAACATCGGTTATGTTATGCTCCTAGCATATCTAACATTACTTTTTAAATTACCAATAAAATTCAAAATTATTTAAATTACAATAAAACTTCAATAAATTATCTCAATCGATTGTTGTCAAATTTTTTGTGTAAGAGTTTGCATCAAAAATTAAAATTTCATATTTAAATTAATTTGACAAATATGTATGTAAATTATATATGTAATCGGTACTTTAAATTGTTAAATTATATTTAATAAAAATTTAAATAATTATTTATTAGTTTAAAACTATGTGTATGCTGGTGATACAAATTATATGATGGCGGAATTTAATGATACAATTATTATATCGGTGAAAAATTCACGTTTAGACCATCAATGTTTTCATGAAATTTGTATGTATCAAGGCCGTGTGTGAAATAGTTAAAAACTAAAATTATGACAGAGGAATCAAATTGTCCGATTAATTTATTCACTTTGTGCTGAACAAACAATACTAAATTTAAATTTTCTGTCAAAATTTTAATTTTTAACTATTTTTTAAGTACTTCACACACGGTCTAAGTAGAATTTATATGTGTTTGCTTGTTGCAAAATAGTCTGCATGACAGAGTGAAGTTAGCCGTTTAGCTCAATTTTTTGATGTCATAAAATAAAATAAAAGAATTTCATTTTTATTTGAATTTGTTGTGCGACATATTAAAGATGTCATTATTTCAATGTTGTTATCAAACAAATAGATAATTTATATTTTCGACTTGGCCCAGGATAATTATTTAAACTTGGAAAATAAATCAAGCTTATTAACCATAATCCTTATCGATTTAGCTGAATAACAAGCAAAATTCATAATTAAATTATTATTACGGTAGTCACTTCATTCAAACCAGAGAAACTATTCAAATAAATTACATATACTTTTAAAGTTAGAGGCTAGGCGGGCCATAGTGCAAGTTTTAATGGCTGATTCAATTATTTGGTTATTATTATTTATTTTCACCGGCCACCACAATATTTTTTCTAACCGCAGCCACACTTCCGAATGACTTGTTTATAATTTCTTCTGGAAAAAATAGAAACCCAACATAATAAATAAATAAATATTAACCCAATAAATTAACATCATGTTGATTATGACATTGTTTTGACATATTTCGCCAAGATATACTCGAACAAAAAATAGATAAAAACTGAGCAAAATTGAGCTAATGGTTGTTTTATTTTGTTGCTGTTCGATGCCTGCTGCACATGTTTCATCGATTTGTAATTTTTTTAATTTGGAGGGGAAATTTGTTTACGAAATGGCTAGTTTTAATTGGCTAATTTTTTGTCTGCTGAATATTTTGCAGCAGGCAAAAAAATTTAAAACTCAACTGGTTGATTTTAGCCAACAGTTCGCGGAACTGAAAGCGAAAATTTGACTATATTTAAATTTCAATTAATTCAGTTTATTCTAAAAAATAAAATAAATAACAGTAAAAAAACTGAGGGCATATTTCACCCATTTTTAAATTAGCACTCTATACATATGTACGTATCGTATACAACAAAGGATAATTTTGGAACTTCTTTTGGTATGTTACAATACCACCCTCGTTGGCACAGTAAGTAGCGTGCTTGCTTTGTTATTCGAGGGTCTCGGGTTCGATTTCCGGTGGTGACCAAAAATCACGGTTGGGTGTTTTTAATGTGTGAGTATATGTGCTTGTCCGGGTATTGCACCGTGAGCCCATTAGTAGCATTGAGTGCTGGAGTAATCCACCCAATTTTATTTTTATTTTAAAAAATTTTTATGTTACAATAGCTGCTATAAAGTAAAAAATAATAAAAAATGTCGTTTAATATTGATGGAGTCTTAAGGTACTATTCCATGGACTGATTGACTGAGTTGACTGAAAAGATGATAGCAACAAAATTACATTAGAGTAACAAAGACAACAAATAAACGTTTTCTTTTTTTGCAAAATAATTTAACAGCGTAGTTTAGTATTAGGCATACCAAATTTGAAGTTTCAAAATTGTTTTTATAAAGAAAAACATGACATTTACAAAATCACAACTATGATTGAAATTGATATTTACAATTTTTCTTCCATTCAAAAATTATTTTTATAGTGAAATTCTTTTCCATACACAAACTTTATGGTATTTATTTGACTGCCATAAAAAGTATTCGATTTGATACTTTTTATGGCAGTTCACACTGTTAACACTCAAATATTTTTTGACTGAGAAAAATTTTTTGTTTCATTTGTACAACTACAAAATATAATTTCTTTTCTTTATTTAAATTGACTGAGTCAGTCAATCAGTGCATGGAATAGTACCTTTAGATTTTTTTTACTTCTTAGGATTTGAAATATAAATAGTCGCCTATGTTCATAGATTCGTAAATGTAAAAATTAATTTTTACAAATTAAATTCCGCTATATTTTAAAGTCCCGAAATCTTAAAGTTTTGGTTCTACAATATGTATATCTAAATTTTAAAATTTAAGTTCCAATAAATTAGTTTACATTCATATTCTAAAATTATTTATTTATCAATCCATGAGTTTCCAAATTTCTCTTTATTAGTTATCATAATTCCTCAATTATTCGTACTTACTACAATATTTAAAAATTTTAGAATTTCAATATTTTCAAATTCTTATTATTTCAATTGTATATTCTAAACTACATTCCTAAATTTATAAATTTTTAAAGAATAACAAATGTATTTAAATTTTGAAGTAAAATGTAGCTATTTTTCGGATATAATTATTGCACATGAACTAAAATAGCAAAGTGTAAAGGTATTCAATTTAACGTATGCCCGGTTGCACGAAAATATTTAACTAAAATTAGCTAGCTAGCGGTTAAATGCTAAAATTGTTTTTCATTTCACAACCGAATCTCAATTCAATTTAATTTTATTTTGCACTTTTGTTGGAAATATTGACATTTTCTATCGATACAATAATAAATCAAAATAAAAATATTAACAGCCAGTTAAATATTTATCTCGAAAAAATCAGCTTGTTAACTTTAACTGGAAAAGTGGTAATTAAACATTTCGGGCAACCGGGTATTATACATTCATAACATTTTAACTAGTCTTAACAGAGATGGTTGTTGAATACGAAGAATGTATTAAAATGTTTAGCCAGTAGCTACCCAAATGAAGACAAAGTATTAGTATACAATACACACATTTAATTTTTAAACATACAAAAAATTTAGCTACACAACTTAACGTAAAAACTATAAACAGTATTTTCCGTTTATTATAATACTGTGCACCACCATCATACAATAAATTAACTAACCCAGTTCATTAGCGTTCAATTACATTAAAATAATTACTAACAAATAAATTTATGTTTATTTTCAATTTTTTTTTTATTTCTTTGCAGGTAAGTCGAAAATTATAAAAGTACCATATTACGCAACGATCGCGTAAAATCAGTAAGTAAGTCTAAAAAAAAAGTTTACTAAAGTACATTGTATGTACATATGTACTACAAAATATAATAATTATCATTATAATTATAAATTTATGTATCGCTTAATTATATATTCAAATCCGCGAATTATATTAAATTGACGCTGTCTCGTAGCCAATATATTTTAGCTACATTCCAATTGCCACGATGCGACGTGTGATAATACGTAATTTGGAACCCCACTATAATACCACTACGTGTATTTTTAATATAATATAGTGTGTTAACAGTTATTCAATTGACGTACGTTACAAGTACTAACAATTAAACCAAAAATACATTCTATATTCTAATTTTAATGTTTTTTTTATTTTATTACATATATTAATGAAATAAATAATAATAAAAAAACATAACAACATGAACGAAATACGATTATCTCTGTCTTCTTGGGCTTTTATTGTATACACTCTCTCATTTTGTACAAATATACGCGTCGTCAATTGGGGAAATAATAATAATAAAAAAAAAATTCCATTCATCAGACATTCTTTTAGTGCGATTTCAACTTTCAAATCGTAAAGTTCGGGGAATCTCATTGGATTATTATAAAGTTTTTTTTGTTTTTGTTTTTAATTTTTTTTTAGTTTGTTATTATTATTATAGTTTCTATAAACAAAAAATTAATTTCGGTTTAATTTTTAATTAATTTTTTTCGAATATCTTATATTATATAAAAAAAATAGTTTTTAATTTTTTATTGTTTATTCAATAAACATAGAAATATTATGTTTAAAAAAATAAAATAAAATTTGTGATAGTTTTTTAATTAAATTAAAAAAATTTATATAAAAGTTACGTGACGTGACCAATTATTGCATTTAGAAAATATAAAATAGTTTTAAAAAATATTGTGTTATTGTTTGTGATCAGTTTTTTTTTCATTTTATTAATTAAAGAAGTAAGATTCTTGTGTTCCTCTTTAGAATATTGTATTTATGTATATACATAAATATAGAACTTTATATAAATTACTATGTACAGTATATAGAATATACGTATATTTAAACGGCATTTAATTTTTTTTATATTTGTACTAAATAGTAGCAAATAAATAAACATTAAATGGTGGAATTCTAATATATTGATTTAAATAATAAGTGAAAATTGGGAAATAGTTTTGAAAATATTTTAAAAAATGACAACGCAAATTCTAAATTAATTTGTGTATGTGTTAGAATTTATGTTCTAATTATTATTAGTTTAACAAAATAAAATAAACTAACGGGTAACATGTAAAAAGTATAAACTAAAGTTGATTTGATGTTTCATTGGAATTTCGAATAGTGTTACGCGTGATTCTATTTGGATTTGCGCATTTTGGAGGAGGAGTATTTGTTTATTGTAATTTACTTGTTTCCGGTGGTGGATAACTTTTACACACACATACATAGTTTTGTTTTTATTATTTTGGAGAAATCGTATTTCCGTAATTTGGCGGGCTACTGACGGAAATTAATATTCACTCTATATTTAAGTTTATGGATTTACTATATTATAAATATTTGTGGGCTAATTTTATATTTTATTATTTATATAAATACACGCTATTACTTTTAATAAAATAATTAAGATTGCTCGGGGTCATTAGGGTTGACTCTAGTGGATTATTCGGTTGTTTTGAAAATTTAGAGTTTTCGTTTTTGAGTTCTATACATACATATACATATGTATTTATACTATGGTGATGTCATTCTTTTGAAATATAATTCCATTTAATGCGATCTATAATTCACACATAATTATACTAAAAATTTGCATAAAAATAATGACGCCATTCCAAGAGCAGATATTACCTTTTTTCACACAATCAATCGTTACTTCCATACTCCATAATAACAAAATAGCAACTCAAAAAATTCAATCAATAACCAAGTCACGTAACTCACA
Source organism: Tipula unca (assembly GCA_951394425.1). Lineage (NCBI taxonomy): Eukaryota > Metazoa > Arthropoda > Insecta > Diptera > Tipulidae > Tipula > Tipula unca. Next base: position 185,783,476 of record OX596381.1, on the reverse strand, counting down.
AACATTTGATATACATGTTTAAGAAGAAGTGCACATTATAATTGATTTCACCTGGAGATAAGTTCGTCGTTATAAATATATAATATAATATATTATATATATATATATATACTATATATATATATATATATATATATATATATATATATATATATATATATATATATATATATATATATATATATATATATAATATATATATATATATATATATATATATAATATAATATAATATAATATAATAATAATATTCAAACCCTTCCGATTCCAAACTTAGTTCCCACCCTTTTCTGCATTATAATATTTATTTTATTATGTTCTACTTTTATTACTATCTGACTTTCCGTTTTTTTTCTTATAATTTTCTTTCTTTTTAAATTATTTTTACAAAGAATTTAATTTGATTGATGTGAAATATTAAATGTGGGTGCATATTAATATATAAACACATATATATATATATATATATATATATATATATATATATATATATATATATATATATATATATATATATATATATATATATATATATATATATATATATATATATATATATATATATATATATATATATATATATATATATATATATATATATATATATATATATATATATATTTATATATATTATATATATATTATATATATTATATATCTATATATACATATTAATATATATATACATATACGAGTATTAAAAAAATAATAATTTTGGCAAAATTTCAAACCGTTTTTGTTTTATTGCATTTTTAAATTTAAACTTAAATGGCCCACCCGTTATACATATATACATTATATATACGTATATATATTATATATATATATATATATATATATATATATATATATATATATATATATATATATATATATATATATATATATATATATATATTTATATATATATATATATATATATATATATATATATATATATATATATATATATATATATATATATATATATATATATATATATATATACATATATATATATATATATATATATATATATATATATATATATATATATATATATATATATACATATATATATATATATATATATATATATATATATATATATATATATATATACATATATATATATATATATATATATATATATATATATATATATATATATATATATATATACATATATATATATATATATATATATATATATATATATATATATATATATATATATATATATATATATATATATATATATATATATATATATATATACATATATATATATATATACATATATATATATATATATATATATATATATATATATATATATATATATATATATATATATTTATATAATATATATATACATATATAAGTATAATATACGTATAAGCGATATATATTATATTAATATTAAATAATAATTTTACTTCGTTTAACAGTAACTAAAAATTGGTTTATTTTCATTATAATTAAAGATAGGATTGCAAAATGTACCTATAAATTACGAGAGGAACAGTTCCATATATTTGCATTTACACTCGCAGATATATGTATATAATATAAATACATGCATATATACATGTACACGTATACTTACAGACATAAAAAATTCCAGCTTAGCTAAATTGAATCTAATTGAATGTTGTGATGTTGTTTGCATGCTACTAATATACTTACTCAATTTTCTTGTTTCATTACATGTTGTGTAGCTTATTATCATTTTCTTGTTTAACGGTTCTTTTAGAAAGTAAAAATAATCAATCATAAAGGAAATGGTATAAGAAAATGTATTTTAAAAAATTTTGTTATTAAACAAAATGAAATCTAATTAAATTTTTAATATGTATATAGCGACGATAATTTTTTGTTTTAATACAATTTAATTTTATTATACAAAACTAATTTCACAAATAAATTGAATATGTTAAAGTATCCGAAGTTCATTAGTTCAGAATTATCATTAATCATTCATTGGAGGAATATATTATGTACATATACAGCTAGAATGAAATTCCATTAAATCGCAAGATTTATTGCTAACTCTATATAAGTTTGACACTTGATCAGTTAATTCCATTTATAAACTATTATTATATTTGTTTACATACATACATACATATAAATAAATAAAACTACATATGTATTTATAAATTAGGAGGATTACAAATCATATGTGCAGAATGTGACACACACACACACACATCTCGTCGATTTTAAAAACGGCATAAAATGTACAACTATTTTATGTATGTATGTAATATACATTATTTGAGATATGTAAGTACATACAGACTAATCATATCTCAAAACTATTTAGATTACTACTTTTTCTTATTATTGTTAATGCTATCGAAATGGTTGTTGTTGTTTTCCGCATTTAGTGTTTAATTTCTTCTTCGTGCTTTTTCCTATATAATATCATTTTACAGTTTTTTTAAAATATTTTCTTATGTTTTCTCGACGCTGTCTGAAATCATATAAGAATATTTCGAGAAATTATTTCATGCGTAGAAAATTCATTTAACATATTTTAAATTGAATTTTTTTATAAGTTATTCAGACATATTTTGTAACGTCAATTTTTAAGATTAAATTAGATGGTGTAATATAATAATTTGGAACTTTGGCAGACGTGTAATTTGGTAGGGAGTTTTAATGTTTTTTTTGTAGAACTCGCAATATTTTATATGTTTACCTAATTCAATTTAATTCTATACCACATCTCTTAAAGGTCATGATTAATTATTGCGTTATTTAAGTTAGAAACTGATAGTATCATAATATTATGTATACACTAGTACAACCTTTTTTCATTCAACTTACGCTTGCCCAATAATACATATACATACAATACATTTTTCAATAATTTAAGAGATAGACACACAGTTAAATTAAAACCTCAAACTCTTCGATAAGAAAGGTTATCACATTGCAGTGTCATCATACACACATATTATACTCGTATACTCAACGCAAATTTAGTTTTTTCTATGTTGAAATAAACACAGATGTACATATAATAACACTGCACACAACTTCTTTTTTTTGGCGTATAGGGAAAATAAAATTCGCTTGTGGAACATATTTTGTGCCACAAATGATGATTTGAAACACATAATAAATCGCGCAGAATTATGAAATAAATTTAAAAATCCCTGATAACAATTTTGTAATATTATGACCCACCATATTGTTTTTTGGAAGGTTATCCAGAGTCGATTTTTTAAAAATGTATATTTAGAATTTTCTTATGGTATATAAATATTCTTATCTAATGCTGATTTTTTTTCTACATTAAAACAAGAAACATACAATTTACATCCGTTTTGCTTGTTGAGATAAATTGTAATATTTTTTGTGTGTATATCGAGATTGTTTAGTACAAGCAACGAGCGTATATACGCATTATTGTTTTTAGTATTAGTATACAGGATATTTGGTGAATTTGTGTTTTGACTTTATAATATCAATTTTGATGTTTAATTTTGTGATAAGCAATAGCAACCTGCATTTGATTTGTATATTGAAAATATCTATTAAATTGAATATAGTTTTAGTTGTTGATTATAGTTGATATAATAAAGTGCGCTATTCCTGGTCAACTAGTGTATATTATAAATAACTGCTATACCACAGAGGCCAAAGATATTTCAATTGTTTACAAATTAATAAAGTTAAAAATAAATCAACACACATAATTACATGAAAAAATCGCGTGCCACAAATTGATATTAATTCTATTGTTAACAAAATAATAATAATAATTTTCGATAAAAATACGCGCAAACATATTATTATGGCATAAATTTCGATTTATTCATGTACGTAGCATATTTCTTTTGTGTTTAACTCATAATTGATCCGTTCAAACAGTTATTAAATTATCAAATTACAATAAACCAAAATTAAATGAAAATTTATCTGAAAACTTAATAATAAATTCAAAATTTTCCCATAAACTAAAAATATCAGTAATTGTATCTTATTTTATATATAAGTAATGGAAAGTAAAATTATTTTTTAATAAATATTTATTATGTAATTCACGATTAAAATTGAAATCGGAGGTTTTATGTTGAATTCGATAGTTTTATTGTATTACAAGTTTTTATTATTATTATAATCATGTCAATATTATATGGGATTGTGTAAATTGGTTTTATGATATAATAATTGTATGCGGTTTTAGATGGGAAGAAGGATTTTATGCATATAATTTTTATTAACCCATATGGGAGGCATTGAACCTGTGTATTTTATAATGTAAATTACTCTTTCCACTTTAGAGGTAAAGAAACTCAATATTGCACTCTCGAAAATTATGCAATTTATTATTGTATTGAAATAAATTGAAAAAATGGTAAATCTAAAATGGTTTAAGTGAATTAGCGAATTTTGATAATTATTTTAAAATAAAATAAAATAGTTTACAGTATGTTACAACTAGAGTATGGATGAAAATTCGAAAGTTCTATTTATTTTTAACATTTCAAAAAATACTTCTTTGCTTTGAATATTTGAAAAGGAACAATTATATGTATACATACTCATATCTAACAATATTTTAAAACAGTAATGCATCTCAAGAGCTCACGATAGGCATTTTTCAAAGAAAATTCAATTTAAAATTAGAACATTTAATTGACAATTATATTATATTTTCAGAATTTTGTAAGGTTAGTCTAGTTTGATGAAATAAACGAAATTACATAGAATTTGTGATAACATTTACATAGAATTTGGTGAAAATATGTACGTATTATATTTTACATCTTAATCATACTTCAATAGTGAGCTACTGAGATTTGCTAAAGATTATTATTTTATTACGAAAAGTTGAAAAATCTTCAGAACTTAATGGTGTATACGGATAACATTCATTCAGAATCAAATTATTTCATTGCTAAAGTATTTTATCTATAACTACAATCTTTGATAATAAGAAATATCTTAACAGCTGTTACACCGTTACAGGTATAGAATCTGATAAATATTTCGTCAGTCAATAAATCATATTATGATAGTATTTCTATTAAATATTTGGTACCTGAGTCAATAAATATCACAAGAACTACCTATGCCAAATACCTGCATACAATGCATATCGATATTTAAATTTCCTTGGATACATTTTCCAATGACTAAATTCAATAATTATTCACAAAACGTTATTACAAAATTGTATTCAATTAGTTTACAACAATTATCGTATTAATTTTCAACACACATAATTTATTTTTTATAATGCACTTTATGAAAATGCATGCATATAAATATTCAAATATTTAAATTATGATTAATTTATGTACTTTTAATTTTTTATTATTATGTATGTATGTATAAGGAGTTTCGGTTTGATTGGAAATAATATATTCACAAAAGCTAAACATAAGTTATTAATTTTTATGTGTTATCACTTTATCAGTATGTTGATATTTGTGTGAGTGTGTGCGTATGTGTGTGGCAATTCAGCATTAGAAACTATTGTGAAACCTCACATACCATACATAGTTTATTTTTATTTTGACACATTGCAATTTTCTTAAGTAACAAAATATAAAATATAATCAGGGGTTATCTAGTTTCCTGTTGAACATATGCATACATGTACATTCATATAATAGCAACGATGTTAATTTAATAACGTTAACGGTTACAATCTTCTGTGTATGCACACTCTCTTCATATCTCAGTAAACAACTGAAAATATAATACATTCAAAGAAATACTAAATGACAAATATAAATGGAATGTGGCAATACATTCTTTACAAATCTTGAAGAAGTAACTTAAGAGAAAAATCATGAATATACGTAGTATTATACAGTCTTTGTTTCCACAACACAAAATAATGTTGCACTCACAACAATGAATAATAAATTATTATATATCTTTGGCAAACCAAACAATATGCAAAATAGAGAGAAAAAATTATATACATAATATATATATATATATATATATATATATATATATATATATATATATATGTATATATATATATATATATATATATATATATATATATATATATATATATATGTATATATATATATATATATGTATATATATATATATATGTATATATATATATATATATATATATATATATATATATATATATATATATATATATATATATATATGTATATATATATATATATATATATATATATATATATATATATATATATATATATATATATATATATATATATATATATATATATATATATACATATATGGTACCTATATTGCTTAAGATTTAATAGTTTTGTTAGTTAAAATGTATGCAAGCATTAATATGTACGGTCAAACGATGATCTCATTTTACACAAAATCTACTAAAAAATTCTAACAAAAAAAATATTTAATGACCTTGATAAAGATGATGTTTTTTAGTTCAAATATTTCGAAATACTAGTTAGCATAAGGGTAATTGTTGTGTGGTTATTTATGGCGTTGGATTATCGTGCTTTATGTTATATACACTACAGGCGAAAAGTTTTTGGCCGATGTTATTTTTGTAACTAAACCAATGTTTTATGTGTTTTATCACAAATTTATTTCAATTAAATTGAATTAAATTTATTTCTAACTCATATTAAACACGACAACCAAAAAAAAACTAAAAAACGAGTAAATTGAGAGCTCATCGATATGGCCTTCCTATACTTGCAGATCTACGCGACAGGTTCTTGGCTCTAGTAATTTATTCATTTTTTTCAGAAGATATGTTATTCCATACATTTCTTAGTTTACATAATACATTCCGCGCAGATGTTCCTCGAAGATTCCTAAAGCAGCACATCGGGTTAAGTTCAGACGAGTGTTGCATTTAAACCATTAAATTTAAATAACAGTGCCAAAATTATTGCTGCAGATATTCCTTACACATATTAAGTAGATGAGTATTTTATTAATGTTAGCTCAGATGGCACAGCTGCTTTTCCAATATCGAGAGATAGTCGAAGCGATCCATTTGTACCATCATTTACATCAAATCTTCTACCATATTATCACAAAAGTTACAACATATCATAACAAAACTACCTCTGTGGCTAATTGAGTCGTTTCTGTCAGTTTTCCTTCGAATGCAATGCTTTGTTCACATCAATTCTGCCATTTAATCGTTGATCTCTGATGTACTTTTTCACTGTAATCAATGATAACCTATTTTTCAAGCGAGCACACTTCCGACAATCTGTGAGATGTCGTCAACTTTCTGTTTCGCTTGGATAAGATTCTAATGTTAAAATACTTTTTTGCGGTGGTGACTTGAAGTCGCCCAGGTTGATTTTGGTTGTATTCTGCTTTAGCTTGATTAAATCGCTGCAGTGTGTATTGCACGGTATAGAAATTTTGAGTTTCTTACATTTATATAAAAATATCGTTTCTAAACCACAAATATAACTGAAATCATTTTACAATTCACCCGACGAATTAAAAAGAAAATATAATTTTTAGTTTTTCTTTTTATTAGTTTTCCGCATGAAATAATTATCTTATAAACAAAACAATAAAAAAATTATAATATTTTTATTTTATTTTTTACTTTCTCTTCATTTAAAATTCATTTTGAAATGAAAAATAAAATTATTATATTACCATTATTATAGATTTTTAAAAATTATAATAAAACTAGTATAGTGACGGCAATATTTATGTAACACTTATGAAGCTAGATAATAATAATAGTATTTTTTATTAAGTTATTAAAATTATAATTTAAAATTGTATACAAATATTTTTAAATATTATAAGGTTTTTCAAATAATGTACGCTATAATTAAAATTTATTGCGTTTAAAAACTATTAAATTTTATTCGATGCAGTTGTTTTCGTTAAAAATATAAAGATGAATGGGAATTATTGAATTATGTATTATTACTTCCTCGTTCTGTACTTTAAATTTTTATGATAAAGCTGTTTGGTGATTTTTAGAAATTTTCTTGACATACTTTTTTACATTTTCAATTTTTCTTATTTTAACGATATATGAAAATTGTTGTAGTTTTCCATAATAGCTGTTAAATGAATTCTTTGAAATTATGTACATATATGGTCGGAGAAACTAGTTCAATCTTAATTCTTGAACATTAATATTTTTTACGATTTGTCCCGGTCGGAATTCTCACGACACTTCAATCGTAATTGTATTGATGTTTCTGTTGTAAGTTAGTTAATTTATTTTAATTGAAACATGGACTAAGATTTGACTTCGAAATTAACTTTGAATTCGAAAAAAATTTATAGTTGATATGATATTAAATTTATAATTTAGGAATGGCAAATTTGTTATTATCACGATTTCAATTATAAAATTTGATTTACAATTTTCGAATTTCATTTTAAATTATAGGTTTTAGCATACAATTTCATATTCAAGTAAACTTTAAATTTGATTCAGATTTGAATACGAATTCAGTATAGATTTGTAGTATGATCGAATTTCGAATCGAAGTTATAAGTGTTTTTTGTGAGCGGTACTTAATTCGGTTTCAAAAAATTCTGTATTTAAAAAATACTGGGCATTATTCCTGAATACAAATTCGTATACAAATTGTACTAATTTGTACCATTGGTATTTTGGAATACGAATCCCAATAATTCTAATACGACTTCGTGTCTACTTGATACGTTACGAAATTTTCCTTATTCCTCAATATGAATTCGAGCCATTTTTATTCGGTTATGAACGGATTTCTGAACGTTGATGAATTAGTCGACGCCAAATAAAAATATTTTGGAAAGAATTTCTAGAGATTTTTTTTTAATAGTTTCATAATTTAGTTAATTTAATTGAGTTAAAAAAATAACTATAAATTTAATTAAAAATTAAATTTTTTTTATTGAAATTACAGATTTTGTCTTAAATATTCTAAATTACGAGTAAATACAAATTATTTATGTATTTTATTTATACAACTGTGAAGTGTAGAGTGCCCCATTTGATTTGCAATACTGCCAATCGTTTTGGTTATAATTTTTTCTTAACCTTTTATAAAACCTCTTCAAAATCAAGCATCTGTCACAAAATTTGATTTCAAATTGAGCTATTTAGGAAGACATGAAAGGGATTTGAATAAAAATGTTCATCTAAAATTCATCTAAAATTAGATGTACAAAAGAACTTTCAAAAATATTTATCTTATTGAATTTATTGTATCGAAATTCGTAATTGAGGCGATTTATTTTTATTAACAATAAATAAAAACTAAATATTTTTTATATTCAAACGTTAAAAACATATACCAAAGGTTTAAAATTTATAGAGGTACGACTATTTCAAAATAAATTTCCCAATTGATACATGACAGTGTAACAGTATTTGATTCGATGGAATTCAGAAATTCTAATTCATTTTCGTTTTCTATAGCATTTTTGTATCGTGTAACGATACGTATTGTATCCAGGAATAGGTACCCTGGTTTTTCTAAATTTTTATTTCTGAAAAAGTATGTTTTACAATTTTCTGTTTTAAAAACTGCTGCCTTTTTAAATTCTGGTTTGTAAAATCATCACACATACACACACACACACTTCAAACAGCGCCTGTGGTTTATGTAAGAGACTGCTGAGTTCTTACGTGTAGTTGTAAAATGCAGTAGGATGGAGAAAACGTTTACGAAAAAGTAAATGATGAGAATAAACAACGCAGACAATTGCAAACTTGGCTAAGCAGATAACAGGATGTTGTGAGACTCCGACTAGCAAAGATACTATGTTAAAACAATAGTCCATACTGGTAATTCTAATCATATACATATGTATATGTACGTATATAATACTGTTAAAAATTAATTTTTTTGTGACAAACAATTTAATTATAGAATTAATTTTTAGCAGAATTATATGAAACAGAATTTTATGATACCGAATTATGTAAAACAAAATTATTTGAAAATTTTGTAAAACAGAATTTTACCAACAGAATTAATAAAACAGAAAATACTATCCAACTTGTTTTTTTATAAATTCTCATTTGATCGCCACTTTTACATAAAATTGTTCCCATACTTTTTTGTAGGCATTAAAATAATAATCAGTTTGGAAAGTTGGAGTACCTACATATGTAGATTTGAATTCGTTATGAAGCATTAATTAAAGCCGTCCTAAGTGTTTGAACTAAACCTACTCTAATGGGTAAAATGAAAGTTTGCAATAGTGTTCGGGCTACCTTGTAAAGTGAAAAATCACAATACTAGAATTTTCTTTTGGCAATTTTAGGATATTTAAATTTGTATACAATTAATTGTCTAGAATACTCCCGTAAAATTAAAGTTTACCACAGTCATAACTAGACATCGGTCGTTACTTTCGGCAAATATAATTTTTCATTTCCCAACCCGGATCAATCTGCAGATATTCTTGAATTATGATCATCATTAAATTTTATTTTGTTATTATTTTCGCAAAAATGTATGCTAATTTTTAAATCAGTTTTATGTGTATTGTATAGCTGTTAAATCTTTTGTTAGATGTTGGATGTTTAATTCTGTATAATTTAAACTAATAAAAGTATAATTAAAATAATTTAGGATTTTCCCAGAAATAGAAACGGGAGGGAACTTTCATACATTCTCAAAATTTCTCAGATATACGTCAGCAAACTAAACTACTAAACGTGAACAAACTAAAAATATTGAGTGTGCAGTGTCTATAATATATTCTAGTTTAACAACATACAGCACAATGAACTTAATGTTATTAAAATCGCCTGCATTTGTTTTTGGTGATTTTGTTTTGTTAAATTCAAGGTCAGACCACCATATTTAGTAAATGTATATACATAATTAACTTTTACGAATAACTATGCCTCCTGTATTAAATATTTTTAAAAATTTTAACAAATTCATTTCCATATAAAAAAATTTTAGTTTCTACATTCACCAAACTTTACAAATTAACATGTTCTCAATCATTACTAACGTGATAACCTGGCTGGCAACACAACCATAAAAATGCATTCATTTTTGTTTCTTTTTAAATCCAAAATGTACTGATGAACAAAAAAAAATTATTTTTGGAATTACTTCCGCAATTCACATTCCATTGTAATTGCCAAATACAATAATCTTTTGGAAAGTTTTTTTCTGTACGTAGAAATATTTTAAATATTTTAACCCTTTAGGTGGCAGGCAAAAAAAATATATCGGGATACTTATCAATCCTAGCGTGGCCGGAAGTTGATGTTGAATGGTTGAGAAACTTTTTAGATAAATCTCCGCTTTCACCAATTTTACTCGAAAAAAAATTGAAAGGTGTTTACATACATATGTATGTATGTATGTGCACAAATATACATAAATTTATACACAAGATAGAAAAATCGAAAGTTCTTCTCTAATCAAAAAACAAAAATTTATTACTATCCGAAAATATTAAATTTCACTTCAATTTCATAAGACATTTTATTTAATTTTGAATTTTTCCCAAGAAAATTGCGACCTCTCATTTTTGTATTATTATTATTTGTTTGAGTTTGGGTAGAAGGAACGAATTATAGAGTAATAATAATTGTATATTACATTATATTTAATTTAAGAAATTTTGCAAATCCCAAAATATCAAACAATTTCCATACCCCAAAATTCTTCAACCATAAAGATAATATTATATTACATTACAAGCTTATTCTTTCAAACACAATACCTATAAACAAACAATTCGTTTGGTTTTTTTTTAGATAAATATACTTCCTTGAGTCTAAGAATATAGACGTACATAATACCTACTTGTATATGTATACGTATACAAATAGAGTTGAAAAAAAATTAAAGCTATGTTTATTTTCAATTACATAATTAACTGAAATTATGTTTTTCGTTATACAGAAAATAAAAAAATGTATGTTTACTTAAAATATATATATCTATAAAAAAAATGCGATTGGTGATACAAGGTGACACGCGAAACGAATTACACATCTCTTCTGAGGATTTTTTTGATTTACGAACCATTTTGGTTAGAAACCGTTGTCACAAAATAATTTTCTCTTCTTTCTATACTAGTATGAAGCATAAAATAAAATTAGAAATTCGTTATCTACATTCCCACGATTAAATCACGATTTACCTGTTCATAATAAGCGATGTACCCTGTTCATGATTTACATTAGAAAACAACATATTAAAAAAAAATATACTGTGTGTGATTAGATTATAAAAATAAGAAAGAAAATTTTTCTTTTGATGAAAAAATAAACGAAATAAATTTTTTTTTCGTGCTGTTGTTGGATTCCTAATTAAACAAACAGAAGTGAATACACATGTATGTATGCATATACGCCAATTGAACGAGGGTTAGTAAATCTATGTTATATTTATACTCGGTATTTCGGGTGCAACTATACAAGTATGTATGCACATAAAGTGTGTCACACTTCATAAACGCAAATTCCTTTGAATCATCAATCAACCCGTTTCGTTTAGAAACAATAAACGTCGTGACATGAAAATTATATTATTTATTATTTTTTTTAAAACGCGAATATTTCTAAATTCTGCGAACATCATATAAAGCTAATTAGAATTTACGTCCTCTAAAATATATAAAATAAATTATTAACTATAGCTTTTTATAATATTTTATTTGCTTTTACTAGGAAAACTATTTATTCACAAAACCAGAGTAAATTATGTGCAATAAAATAAATTAAAACAAGAAAAATAAATTTATTATTTTGATTAGTAAAATATATTTTTTATACTTCTACAATAAAAATGTGAGAAAATAATAATAAAAATAAAATAAAGAAAATTTTTAAGATTTTCTTTTTCTCCACCAAGCCAATAAAATAAGTGTATGTGTGTTTATAGTTTTTTTACTACCATTAAAAGCCTTTAAAGTTGCTGAAACTTTTTTGAGTACATATATATATAACAACACCAAAAATTGTTTTAGTGAAAATATAAAATATTTTTGGCCACGGATCATATGGACAATCAATGAAATCTAAAATGGTCCGACTAGTTATGCAATCACCTGAGACAACAACACATTTACATTATCTAAATAATAATAACAGTGGTACAAATAATAATAATAATACGACAAGTAATAATAGTAATTGTGTTAATAGTAATAATTGTAATGGTGATCTGCAACTAACACAGCAACAACATCAACAACAACAGCAACAACAACAACAGCAGCAGTCACCTCATCATATACACCATGAAAATGGACATGGAATTTATTTAACACAATATCCTGGGGAATATTATGCACACGATCATTATTTTATTCCACATGAAGTAGCACATCATCAGTCATTATGTACATTTAATTCAGAATATGGTAATTATATTTTTAATACTTCAGTTTTATATTTTTTATTATTAAATCCGGTCAATAGCATCCCCTTTAGCAATGTTTGCAAACCGTACTATTTCATGGAACATTGGTTTTTGCTGACATATTTACTAATTTCTTTAAATTTTATTGTGCAGCTTCCAATTTTGTAAAGGATTCAAGTAGAAATTTCAAAGATTATTTGAAAATCTCAAATTTTCGCATTGCATTTATAAACTTATTTAACAGTAGATTATTTTGTAATTTTAGTTTTTGATGATTAAATTTTAAAAAATTCGAATGCTTATTTTGAAAATTCAAAATGTATATTTTTTTTATTCCAGCAATTTTTTTGAGAATAAATTTTGATAATTTTAACAATGACAAATTCGAATTGGTTTTATAATTGCAATTCGATATTTACATTTTTTTTAAATCATTGTATACATATTTATATTTTGTCTTACTTGCGTTGTAAGAATAAAGATTATTATCGAAAAAATTAGTTTCTCATATACACCAATACCTCACTTTGCGTTGTTTCACTTTGCGTTTTTTCAGAGTTGCGTCACTGCTAAATTAGAACAAAAATTCGTTTTGAGTTGTTGTATTTTCGAACTTGTGTTGTTTTCGGTTTGAGTTTGTACTTTTTTGGGGTTCGCGTCTTTTTGTTCGAATTTTTAATTTTTCTATTTGTGTTCCTTTATTTATGAGTTTTTGTTAGCGTACCGAAGAAGACAGCCCGCTAGAATTATCTGATGAAAGAAATTTAACATCAAAACAGCTTTTCAGGGCTATGAGTTTAATTGATGAAGCTATTGAGATTTTAAAAACAAACGATCCTGACAGCGAACGAAGTGGTAAAGTGTCGCGAGCAGTAGCTGATGATATAAATTGCTACAAGGAACTTTATGTTAATTTAAAGAAAAAAGCTGTTCAGCAAACAATAGATAAATATTTTGTAACAGAGAACCATTTAACCTCAACTGCTACCACATCATCTATAGACTCGTTGGACTCAGATTAGCGGAAACCATTTTTATTTAAATGTTTTTTATTATTTTAGATTTGAATTTCTTGTATTTCTATGTGAATTAATAAAGCTTATTTTATTTCTGTTATTAATTCTGCATCTTTATACAAAAAATCGCAAAATATACTTTTGCTGGAACCTATCTTCTGTATTTATATGGCTCCCTATAGTAAATCACAAACCACTTTGCGTCGTTTCACTTTGCGTCGTGTTTTTTTGGAACGTATCCACAACGCAAAGTGAGGTATTGGTGTATTGTTTTTCACATGCCTTGATGTGTCCCACCTTAATCATCCTTATTCGTATAAATAAATATTCTATCAGCCGAATCTGAAAATCTATCTAATATTTTTCAATTTTTTTTTTATATACATATGTAACATTTCTTGTGTTGTAATGCAGGTCTGATAGACATCTACAGTTCGGTACAAAACTATGCAAAAAATTTGATATTCACATATGTATATATATAAATCTGCATAATGAAAAAATTTCATTTCACATGTATTCGTGGAGTTTTGTAGAAATAGATTAGAAGATAGAAAATTTTGTAAAAGTTCGTCAGGACCATACATCAAAATTATAATTTGGGTCATGTTATTTATCAAATCTTGGTTTTATACGGAACTAGTAGTACAGTTTTTTTTAACAATTATGTGAATTATTAATTAAATTTTCATTTGCATAGTGTTTTTATTTTTTATATTTATTGTTTAAATTAAATTTTTAACGATATAATTTATGAATGATAATTGTAAATATAAATTTCAGTTTGAATAACATATTTGTAGATATTATTTTCAGATATTTTTTAAAATTTAATTTTTTATCAATTGTTAATTTTATCAGCTCTAATAAATTCGTGTTTACAAAAAGTAATTTTGTCCTGTAGATCCTAAGATATTTTATCTAGTATTTATTTGACATATAGTCCTATTCAGATCTTAAAAAAAACATTTTTTTAATTTTTCTGCGCAGCTTTCAGTGATGTAGAAAAAAAAATTATAAAAATTTTGATGGGTCGCATTTATTTTAGGTAGTAAACCTAAATAAAATAATAAATAACCAATAAAAAGAATTATATTTCAGTTTTAATACACAAAACATTCAAAATGATTATGTATTTATGTTATTACAATCATATTTCGAGTGAAAATTAATAGGTCAAAAAAAAATTGCACGCTTTTTGGAAACAATGTAAACATTTAATTTTGGTACGGACTAGGGAAAATAAATGATCAAATATCATTCATGTCGAACAAAACCAAAACAACATAAAAAGCAAAATCAGTTTTCAATTTAATTCTTAGTTTTTCGAATTAAATATTAATTTCAAAAGTGTCAGGGATTCTTATAAAGTTAAATTATAAAATCATTTTGTGATTAAAAACGTTCCTATTCCATTTAAATAAAAATGTAAACAATAAACACGATTTATTGTACTTAATACATCACTGTGTATCCGATATATTTTTTCTGCGCGAGAACTGTCAAAATTCCAGCGAGATATGAAAACTACTATACATATGTCTTCAGCCAATTTAAACTTGAATTCTGGAATTATTTGGTTTGAAAATTTGCCATATCATATTAACTTTGAAACCAAATTGATATTTTTACATTTAAATTCTTTATTAAAATATATTATCACGAACTCCAGCCATTTTTTCTTAAAGTGGCTCAATTTTTTTTAAAATTGCATACTTTAAATTTACTGTGAATTTTAGTTTAATTTCGACTAATAAGGTTACCGATTGAATTGAGCATTATTGAAAAGTGGCCAAAATAAAATGTTTAAAGTAATTGTTGTAGCATTTTAAAATAAAAGACATTTAAAAACACTCGTAAGGTCGTATAACTATTTCTCATGCCTATAAATTACTTGATTAAGTGAATGCCTAATAAGCACGTTTAATGAATTTGATGTCAGACCTATAATCGGTTCATTATTCTATTTTTCACAATATCATGAACAATAAATAAAACTAAATATTAGAAAAGTCCGAAAACAATGGCAATATTTTATTCTGAATAATTTTTCCGGTAGTTTTTTATTTTAAAAAATTGAAAATATACGTACATATAGCGATATTCAAGATAAAATTTATATACATACATATATACTCGTAGAATGAAAATAAATAAAACAACACAAAAACTATTTTATTCTTTATATTTATGCTATCACGAATAGAGATTGGGGAAATAGCTAGAGATGGTATCCGGAATCGAATAAATATTTCTATATTTATTGTGGCGTAATTTTATATAAAATATAATATAATGATCGCGAATATGTAGCCTGGGATCGATAAATAAATAAATAATTGATGGTTGTTAGGAAAAACATGATGATCGCAATCTTCTAAATTTAATCATGAAATAATTGTTAATCTAAATAGTAAAAATGCTAGGAGTTGTTCATATTGTTTGCGCGCATCACAATAAATTTATAAGATTATCACGGTTATCATAAATTTTATTTAATTTATGTTATGAAACTTTAATTTTAATTACCGCCGCTCGTTCAGCAATTTTGACGATCACGAAAATAAGAATGGCTGCCAGATACATATAATATACGATTAGATCTAAGAATTACTATAGAAGATTGTATAACATAATTCAAATAGTTTTGTTTGGAATTGCATAATTGTAGTTTGATTGATGTAATACTTGCCTCGATGTATTTTTTATTATTATTGCTTTAGTTATTAAGATTTGAATTAATTTAATTTTTATATTGCGTATTTTAGGTAAGTTTGACATTGTTAAACTATTAGATAATGCGTAATAACGTGTAAATAGTTGAATTTAAAAATTAAATGTTTAAACCAATTTGAATTTTTTTATTTAGTTAGCAATAAAGCTGATGTTTACAATTTTATTGCAAAATACGATAATTAGTATGGTAACGCCTCAAAATTAAATAATCGCCATTAAATTATGCAAAATCTTAATGAAGAAAGTTTATCTATAAAAAATGTGAAGTTATGAACAGCAACTTATAATGTTTTTGATTTCGTCAATCACTTTTTGAGTGAATAAGAGTGTTTGGTGCACTTTTATAAATTTTCAAATTACATTACGTCATATCTTAGTAATATAATTTTTGTCTAATCTACTGATGAAGTTTCTTTTATTTATGTGGTTTATTTTAGATCATTTATTTAATTCTTAACATTAATTATGGAAAATTATATCGGCCACATGGTCTGCTGATATGGGAAATGATATCAGCCACACGCTGAGAGTACTGAGACGCTAACGCAACACATTTGCTGAAGAGTAGATCTTATTGATTAATTCCCGGCAAACGCTTCGCCTATAATACGAATACCAAATTTGCTTGAGCAATAACCACACACAATCAGGCAAATTGTTTCAAGTAAAATTATTTTGTGTTGCTTTATATAATAATAAAATAAAATAGTGTTTAAAGGCCATTACTGGCCCCTTACTCCGTCAACAATCTGGCTTCAACGGTTTTGATCCTGGGCTTGGTTTTCATACTGTCCTAGACACCCAGAAGAAGCTAAGTCGTTCTCTACACCGTGAAGCCATCGTCGCCTGCAACGACTTCTGCGCCTACCATATGGTGCTTCTCTATTTCGCGTTTTGGGCCGTAAATCACACGCATGACTCTTCTCACAAATGTAAGGAGTCATCTTTCGTACTCATCCGTCAGCGCCCAACTTTCACATCCAAACATAACAACGGTCCTGATCAACGCTTTGTAAAGCTTCAGCTTCACGGCACTTGATAGGTGTTTAGATTTTAGCAGGGGCCTTAGAGGATACAAAGCACGGCTGCCAACCGCACTTTAATATCCTTACCTACACTGTTATCGTGAGTAATAAGAGAGCTCAAATATTTGAACCTCCTCATTCCTTCAAACGTGTAGTGGCCACTACTAAAATATGGTGTGCCCGTGTCCCTATAACCAGAGATCATGTATTTCGTTTTTGACTCGTTGATCTGGAGTCCAACAGAAGCTGAAAACTCTACAAGCGGATCAAGTATTTCCTTCACTCCGTTGCGATATAAGATGTTGCGCTGAGGTGTTTCAGTTTTACGAAAGATGTACTCCAACATGAGATTAAAGATTATTGGGGGCAGAGCATCTCTCTGCCGCACACCCGAGCTAACTGCAAAAATTCTTGATAACCTGTTCTTAAGTTTAACACAGGATTTGCATCACTGTCACTCTACACAATCGTGCCATTTTTGTTGGCATACCTAGATACTCCAGCGCAAACCACAGACTCTCTCGATTGATCGAGTCATAGGCCTGCCGGATATCCAGGAACACCTGATGCACGGGGATGGACGTTTCATAATATTTAGATAGAATCAACCGCAGCGAAAAGACTTGATCAGTGACTGATCGATTCGGACGAAATCCTCCTTGATGGTCACCAACCAGGCCCTCCGCTGAAGGGGTGATTCTATCCAATATAATGTAGGGCAGTAACTTGTATGCTGTGCAAAGGAGAGCTATAGCGCGATAATTCTCACACTTCAAGTCTTTCTTTTTTTTGAAGATATGGGCATATCGCGGAAAGACAGTTTCACAAAGTATCCCCTTCGAATATTAAGGGTTTCCTTTATAGATATCATCGGTATCGCTAGATGCTTTTATTTTATGTTCTTATTATTTCATAAAGTGTGGTTAACAAAAAAAATCGAATATAGGATTTGTTTGTCTTCAATACAGTTTTATTAGTCAAATTTGCCTTAACATACATACAAGTTTTATAAAACAAATTATTTGACGTAAAACTGTTTTGCCTGGTTCATTTTGTATAACCAAATGTATTAATGTTATATAATCTAATGTATTTTTGACCACAAATCGCTTTAAGACAGAAAAAATCGTGTGTCCACCTTACAGTGTATAACGTGCTTTGAAATTTTTGATTAAACCTTTTAGTGGGAACTATAATTGTTATATATATATAATAAATAATTGTTAGCGTCAAACTACACCATTGTGTAATTACGACTGGTAGGGACGCTACATACAAATAACGGTAAAACACAGAGAACCGGGTAATATAAAAATAAAAGTACCTTAAAACGTATTTAATTTAAAACATTCAATTAAAGTTTGATTTGAAATTTTGTTTAAGTTGATTTTACATTGATATGCAGACTTTTAATTAGATTTCAATTTAGATTTAAATATCTTAAGTTTTAAACAAAACTATACATATCCTTATTTCTATTCGAAATTCAATTTTCTGTTTAAAGCTCCTGTTCCATTATGTAAAATTGATTTTTGACTGGAAAAACGAAAGGAGAAATGTAATCTAACAAGGATTTCGTTTGATTTTTTTATATTTTTTTTTAAAACAGTTTTAAAGACCATTACTGGCCCCTTACTGAATCAATAATTTGGCTCATTGTTTTTATTATATTTTTGTTAGTTTTCTGTCAAAATTAATATTTCGATTTATATGTCAAAATTTTGAGGGAATGCATTGGCTGTGGGCCAATATTTTTGTTTCATTGTATTTAGTGTGTTTTTTTATTTTAAAGTTATTCATGAAAAATTTACGTTTGTGTATTCGCTGTATCCTACTTTTTGATAGGGTAAATTAATTTATCGGAAATTAGAGTAAAAGTCGACTTTTACCCGAGTATTGGCCTGCCATAGTAACCATTAAAATCAATTAAAGTAGTACAAAAGTGATCCAAATAAAAAAAATTCTCGCAGAGCATTTTTTGGCAATCAATCGAATAATTTCAATCACTTTTTTCAATTTTTTTTTTTATTAAAATGTAGCGTTACTATAGCATTAATAAAAAAATTCAAATTACCAAAAATATTGTCTTTTTCTCTCTAATACAATTTTAGATTGCTTTTCTCTTTCGTTTTTCAAGGCAACAAATACTGCCAGTCAAATTTTCATCATGGAATACGTCAGTATTAAACGTTAATTAGTTTAAAAAAAGTAATTTGTTCTCTTCACAAACAAATACATATTATATGTATATATTGAAAAAATTAATTTCAACCTGATGAAAATATGTACTCGAATCTTAATTCTGATTTAAGGCTGTTCCTGAAATTGATACTTATTTCATACTTATTGACTTATCGAACGTCATGTTAAATAAGTAACTAAAATCGTCCGAATTGATTTTACTTACTTATTTTGACAGCAACGTCAAAATAAAGAGTTATTTATGTATACATGAAATATTTTTGTATTTTGAAATTTATATAACATTTTTTCCAATGTTTTAAAATTTAAAATGATGAAATTTTCCTAATTTAACTATTTAAGCTATAGTTGTAACTGTCTGTAGGTATGTATGGTTTAGCCGGAAATTTGAACAATGATTAATGATTTTAGAGATTATGAAACGTATTTCCGTTTTAAACAGTTGCAAATGAAGAAACGAAACTCAGTAATTTAAACTTTCATAAAATACAACTTTAATATACATTTTAACTATGTACGTCATTTATTTTCACATCCAGTCTCATTTCATCTCCATATTCAACCTTGAATAAATCACAGCCTTGTGTAAAATTTGCATCATATTATATTTACCAATCACTCAATCATAATACATAGTCTGATAATAATCCCATCCATTATTATATACTTTACTCTACTGTAGCAGAAAACCTTGGAATTAATTAAATCTATACTTACTTTCTAATAACCGCGCAAGTTTAAATATTTACATCATCTATAAAGGCATTAAGCAACCAAATAATATAATAATACAATTATAACGTTAAACTATTTATTCTCATAGAACACGTAAAATTATGTTTAACCTTAACACTTTTTTTAAGAAGATATTATATTATATATATATTTACATACGTATAAAATTAAAACCTTTGCTTTAACCAAACACATGTACAGCCAAAAAATACATTAAACTTGCGTTTATTAAATGGTTAGCACAGCCCAAAAAAAACCTCTCAAGATACATTTATTTTTTATTTTTTTTTATTTTATCGTTATACTAAATACCAACCAACAATAAGCGAAATGTTAAAGTTAAACGTAAACGGCTCATTTCTTTTTTGAAGAAACGAAGTGCGCGCGGGAAATAAACATAAAATATAGACTACAAGCAAAAGTAGGCCATGAGGCGCTAAGCTTCTTCACGGATGGCTCAAATAGGGATAGAGGGGTTGGCTGCGGGGTATTCTGTGAGGCACTAGGGGTTAACTTCTCTTTTCGTCTTCCCGACTTTTGCAGCGTTTTTCATGCTGAACTGATCGCGATAATGGAAGTCATGGACTGGTTGAAGTATAATGTAATATCTACGAGGGATATTCGCATTTTTACGGACAGCCTGGCTGCTATTAAAACGCTACAATCATACTCCTTGACGTCGAAGGTAGCCCAGAACTGTCTGGCATGTTTAAATAAGATGGCTAATCAGTTCAACATCCGCTTGACGTTGGGGCCAGGGCATTTCAATATCGCAGGGAATGTAAAGGCAGATGAGTTGGCCCGTAAGGGCACAGCACGCCTAATAACCCAAAGCAGGCGGGATATAAATATACCGCTTGCTTCATGTAAACTGCTGCTTCAGGAAGAAGCTATAAAAGAAACGAACTTCAGATGGTCTAACGCTAGTTCGTGTGTAATAACCAGGCAGATCTGGCCTGGACTTGACCGGTCCAGATCAGGCCAACTGATATCGCTTCGACGTCATCATATTGGTATGGTCGTGGGAGCTATAACGGGACATTGTCGAGTTCCGGGACTTTAAAC
Source organism: Tipula unca (assembly GCA_951394425.1). Taxonomy (NCBI): domain Eukaryota; kingdom Metazoa; phylum Arthropoda; class Insecta; order Diptera; family Tipulidae; genus Tipula; species Tipula unca. The sequence continues at coordinate 185,761,405 of OX596381.1, read as the reverse complement.
GCCTCTTGGTAAGCTCAGGATGGTTTGGCGAGTGAAGAGGAGGAAACTTGAATGTGGTACAGCTACGGACCAATTTTGTGTCTATGCTAGTCCTTTAGGACGGCCACTCTTACCTAACCTAACCTAACCATCACACAAAATTTGTAATATCTAGATAATAATTATTTTTTATTCGAAATAACAAGTGAGTGAACGTTAGTAATCATCATCTAGTGGTAGTGTAACTTTACACGTAATTAATAGGTCAGCTGTGGAACCTATAATTAAATAGATACGATCGTAAAAGTAGTATTTTATATGTACATATGTATATATTATGCTAAAACTTTTGTATAATTAAAAAACTATAAATATTGTCTAGTACGATCATTTATTGTGATTTTTTTCGTTTACCGCTAATTATAACAATTAAATTCAATCAAAGCCAAAGGTAATAATCATCATAATACGCGATTTTTTGTTTTTTATGTTATTGTTTAATATATATGATGATCGCAAACAATAAATTATTAAAATAATAATAATAATAAAAACAATAATAATGTAACTTTAATTTATTAAAACTTGTTTTGCTTTTTTCGCCAAGGTCATCAAAAGACGTTCCACTCGCTGAAATTCTTTGTACAAATGAAAACTGAAATAAAAATCCATTCTTTTTTTTTTTTTGCATTTTTTGTTGGTAATTCTCCACATCATATGATTTTTTTATATTTTTAATGTTGTTTTGTTGGCGATGCACGATTAATAATCTGAGATAAATCTAGAAACTTGTTTAGCGGTTTTATTAGTATATTTTTGTATTTTTATTCTGTTGTTATTTTTGTTGCAGCAACAGCAGCCACAACAAGAGCGGGAGGTTGATTTATAATTAGAGAATGTGAACTTTTTCAAAACATAACACAAACCAACCAACCATCGAACGTACACATTGTTAAATGGTAAAAAACCATGCACGGTTTTTATTCTTTTGTGGTTTTATATTGTATGTATTTGGAGGAGGTAGACTTTTCTCTAAACTCGTCGCTCTGGATATGTTTGAATTCCAATATAGTCCCGATCGTTAATATTGTTTTGAACACATTTCGCAAATCGATTAATACAATGTAACATCAATATCAAATATAGAGGCAAATGCTAATATTTATCGATAATTTGTATACGCAAAGTTGGATGAACTGATTATATATGTATATGTTATATACATACATACAAGATATGAATGTACATTCATATATACTTTGTTAGCATTTTGAATTGGAATCATGACTAACGCGCGCACCGACATTCTTAATTATTTTTTTCAATTAAAATCATGCTTAAATACAAAATTTCGAATTTTATTTGTTGACTTAATCGCGCACATACTAATTTTTATCGAGAGTTGGTCGATTATTTTCCTTTCAAAGATCATTTTGATTTTCATTTATACGTGTTTACTGAAATTTAAGATGAAAGACGAGATAGACGAATCGTAAAATTAAATTTTCTTTTCTTTAACAGGGTATCTCGCAGATTACACCTTACAATTTGTTTTATTTTTATTGACAATTAAAAAATTTGAGAAAAAATGTAATTGATCTAAACGAAGTGGTTTTACAGGCCTGTAACTCTCTTTATTTTAGTTAAGCTTTATACCTCATTAAAAAACTGATTTACTTTGTCAGGTTGCTGTGGAACATTCTATACATATATGAATACATTCTGCTTTTTCTCTAATAAACAAAAGAAAATCGTTTTGCGATAATCTCCAAAATATTTTTAGGTTTCCCCCCATCCACACATTGCATTTCACTTTTAATGTGGATGCGTGTGTTATTGGAAAAATATACATTTTTTGGTTGATATTCATTCGAGTTGTAATAATTCCAGGTGTTAATCTCTTCAATTTCTCTTAGAATTTCTTGTAAAAATATTAACAAAGAGAATTTATTTTTAGAGTACATTTTAAAAATATCTATAAATAATAATCTCTGGCGTCATTTTAATCAATCCTCGGCTATTGGTTTTATTTTTAATTCTTGCAATTTTTCCGATTCTTGTATATAAGTGGAAATTTTTTTATTGTTTTTCCAAGAATTTGTTTTAAGTATGTAATGGTTTTTAATATATTTAGGAAGTTATGAATTTATTGCAACTTATAATTGGAGAGTTATTTTTAGTAAATTAATAACGGGGTTAATCTTGAATATGAATAATTGGTTCTCCCTAAATTTTGTTTCAGGCATTCATTTTTGGTCTATAAAAACATGCTACTTTCTATAACATATACAGACTGACTGTGATCATGGTGAATAATAGTTTAATTCTTCTTGTTGTAACTTTTTCTTATAGACAATTGCAATTAGATGATGATGATTACTAGTCAATTTCTTAAGATATTTTTTTCAACTAAAGTGAAAGTATTTTTGGGTTTTTGTTGCGTTACACTATTGTTGTATTTAATGTCTTATAGATATTGATATTTTTTAATATAGCGTTCTTGCATATCACTTCTTTCTTCTCTCGCCTTAGTGTGTTAAGTAAATCAAATTTTTCCGCGTCTGATTTTCGCTTTTTTGATTGTGGTATTTTATTGATACAACAGACAGAATTTATTATCTGGTTTCGGTTGGTTTAAGTCTTTCTACATACTATTTGTTACAAATATTGAAAGTTTTTATTTTTTTTATTAAATGCATATTAAAAGATGTCTTTAAAATATTCTCATCAAATTTCGGAATTTTTATATAACCTAGATATTTAACACTTCTTACACCGTCAAAATCCTTGTCAAACATGCAAAAATCACAATAAAAAAAAGTACGTAAAACATTTCCTATCATTTATTTATATGACATTTTCAACCAAAACATCGTTTTAATTAATTGTTGTATAATAGTTTTCGGTTTCCTGTGTGAATTTGGCACATTCGATTTCTCACCCAAATACGAAACATATTGGACGGAAACCTTTACATCAAATCAGCCTTGATGTGATTTTAATTAAAAAAAAATACGACAGTTAATACTATAATAGTATAGCTCAATTGTTTGCATACGTAAAAGTCTGTTTATTATATTGAATACTGTATCCTGTGACGAGTGGAAATTATATACATATGCTTAAAGTAGTAGAGTGATAATTAATGAGATCTAGAGAACTTTACCGGAAGCGCATAAATATTATATATGTATGTATTTTGTAGAAAATTTATTTTATATACTTATGCGATTTACGCTGCTAATTAGAATTCCCTGCCCGATCTATTCCTCTCGTATACAATTTACAATAGTACATTTCTTTTGATTTAATTTATTTATTTAGACATAGGAATAGGAATAACAAAAATAGTGTAAATTAGATTTGTTGTTTTCTTAAAGATTTTATTATTTCTCGTGAAGAAAGAATGAATATATTTATACTATTTACATTTGTTGTTACGGTTATTATTTTTTTAAATCCATTCTATTGTAAGCCGCGCAAGAAACCATTTCCTTTCTATTTAAAAATAAATTCTATTAATATGCGCAACACTCTAACTGACTAACTAAATAATGAATGAAATATTGCAATACATAGACCCTATGTGATTGACTGCTGGCGATACAATCGATTTTATATAAATGTGATCCGGTTCAAACTTATAAAAAGTTCCACACCCACCTCAATTCTCGTTTGTATGCGTACTAATCAAGAAATCACTGTACTTTATTTTTTTATAATTTAAACTACAAAAAGAAATACATTTTAGAAAAGAGTGAATAATAAAAAGCACGTTCCCGACCAATGACAACATAAATCAAGGCTACATTAAAAATATAAAGAAAGAAAACCAACCAAACACAAACTATATGTTGAATATAGTTTTTGTGGGGACAATAAACTTTTTGCAATTGAAAACTAAAAAATTTATAACAAAACTAACAATAAAACAATGTAACAAAATTGTAAGCGATTAATCATACCTTTTCTTTAGATTAGTTTTCTTGCATACTATATAGTGTGTAATGTGTGTATACATACGAGTATATGCTTTTTTGTGATATGGCGGCTAGTTGACTTTTATTTAAAGGCGCCAGAATGGTGTGTGCAAGGATATGTACGAATATGTACACACGAATGGAGAATTTTTCAAGTCAACATACTCAAGAGAATGAATAAGTTTTTATACTACATACTTGAAATAAACACGCAAAAAGATTTTAATTTATATGAAAAACATTCATAATGATGACCAAAATTCTCAAAATATTTAAATAATCGAATTGAAATAATCATCTTTGTTGTGCGGTACTTATAATTACAAATTTGCAAATAAAATAATAATATTAATAACATATTCTGTTAATTAAATTACATCAAAACAGTTAAAATGTTCAAAATTGATTATTTTTTAAAATAAAACATTTACATTCTCGTTGTTGTATAATTTAGAAAAATGACGTGTAATATTAATTTTGTAGCAGATCCCAAAAACTATCCACCGATCATTTGAAAAATCCATTTTTCAAATTTTTGAAATAAGTAGCGTACTCAAGGCATTTGAACAATAAGTTTAGTTAAGAGAAATTTTAAAAGTTTAAGGGGACTTTTAAGTGGAAATTTAAATTATCAAATTCCACAAATTGAAATAATTAATTATCAGACAGAGGTCGTTGCAGGCGACGATGGCTCCACGGTGTAGAGAACGACTTGGCTTCTTCAGGTTGTCTAAGACAGTATGAAAACCAAGCACGAGATCAAAACCGTTGGAGCCAGGTTGTTGACACAGTATGGGGCCAGTAATGGCCTTTAAACACTGTTATTATTATTATTAATTTGTTTATTAATAGCGGTGCTAGAAAATATCGATTGTTTAGATATATACTATTTAGTGAGTAGCTATTCATATACATATACATACAAAATATCAATTTTTAGAATTTGTAGAGTTTAATAATATTTAATCAGTATAGTTAATTAGTATAGCTCTTTCATTTATACAAAACTATAATATAAATTTATAACGCAAATTTATTTCTATAATTTCTATAATTTATTTCTAGCTTAAAAAAAGTGTTAAGGACTAATCACACCAAGCGCGAATTGCGAATGCGAGTAATCTTTTTTTAGAAAATTATGACATAAAAGTGATTTATTTGTTTAATTTTTTTATATTAATTACACTGGAATGATCTGTTCAATCAAATAATGCCAAACTATGACAGAAAAATAGCTTAAAATAAGCAGAAAGTGAATATTCGCACATAATGTTGTGACGTCATTAAATTATATGCGAATTTTCAACTTTTTCTTATTTTAAAGTAATTTAACAAATAAATAACTTTTATGTCATAATTTTCTAAAAAAAGATTACTCGCGCTTGGTGTGATTAGTCCCTTAATGTCATAATATGTATCGTAATAAAATAATTGACTTTGATAAATTTACCTGGCAATGACAATGATTTTTTAATATATTGATACATAATTTTTTAATTCTCTATTTAATGTCACCGTACGCCACAACACTTCTACTCCATTAAACCTCAGATCACCTTCTAACCTTAAATTCTAAATCTAAATTTACCTTTTATATATTGTTCATACATATTTTAGATGTTAATGAAATACGAGTGTAGGATATATCTACCAAATACCAAAAAAATAATTATAAGATTTAACCATTTTCCGTTGAATATTATACGTTCACGGATCGTTTAATCTTTCTTCTGTGTTTTGAGACACATTATAATGTTGGCTGAAAGATTAAATTTTGTTTGGTGTTATTATTTTCTGCTTTTCATTTCTAGAAAACAATTAAATTTATATGAGATTTTTGTAACTTTAATGTTGTTTTTTTGCTTTTTGTAATGTCGTCATATTATAAATTTGTGTGAAAATTGAAAAATAAATTTTAATTTTTTCTCGGTCGTGTCTTACGAGTATATATAGATAGACGTATTTTTTGTTGTTTTTTTTTTGTTGTATTTTATACATATTTGCAAAATAAATGTTTTTAAATTGGCTAAATTATTAATTGTTTACTTCGTGTGGTTTGGGTGGATGAACTGTGTTTGTGCGCGCGACGCAATGTTACACAAAAATTATGCGTAGTAATGGAATTATATTCATCATAATCAGCTAATATTTTTCTTTAGCATGTTTGTGGAAATAAAAGTATAGTTAAATAAGTATGTTTGTAAGATTGACTCATGCTGAAATTATGCCTAAATTTAATATTCCAATTTCGACTTCGAATCCAACAATCATTAATAACAATGATATCGTTCCCGCATATCTGTTTATATATTATTACAAATAAACTGAATGAACTTCAGATTAAAGTCATTGTATTAATTTTCGGTCATTTGTATCATACCAAAAATATCGTATACAATTTTTATATAATATATTAGTAAATTAAACCCTTGCATGCTCTAGTTTTTATTATGTGACATGATTAACTTTCTATCGCTCACCACTTTATATTGTAAAGTAGATTATAGACTACGATAACTACTCTCCTGTGTATTATAAATCGACGTCATTTGCATTTTTTTGGTATTCGCATACACAGAAAATATATTTATATTTCAATAAAGAAATGTTATATTGATTTTTGGTTTATGTGTATTTTATTTCTTTTTCCACAAAAAAATATTTTGTAAAAAATACTCTAATACGCGTTTTATTAAAATATCGCGAATGTGCGGTGTAAAATATTTATCGTATGCCATCATCATCATTTTGTACTGTTTGCAATTAATATTATTATTGATTTGCGTTAAGGGGTACCATGATCATATCAACAATCTGGTTTCGATTATGAGTTTGTACCTCATGTTTTTATATAAAGCCAGAAGACAACAAATTGCTTTCTACTAATGAAATTAATTGTATCTTGCCGAATACTAGAGATAATGTTCTGAATTTTCACACTTTAATTACTTTATTTTAATTACAGTTGACTTTCGCTCGCTACTGAGATGCTATATACTGTTATATTTTTTCATTAAACTAATCATATTTGCGTCCACAAAGGTCGCTGTTTACAATACGCATATAGCTATTCCAATTATACTATATATTATGATTATCATTTTTGTAATTTAATTTTTTGCCAATAACTACAAAATTATATAGTTTAAGAGTTGGTGAAAAACCACCGATTGGATATTTAAAAATGCAAAAAGTCCTGTTTAATGTTTATTTTTTGTTAAGAGTTAAAAAAAAACAACATTTATCTTATTCAGTTTACACTTTGACTATGCTATTGTCACTATTGCATTATTAATTTATTATACATAATTTGAGACGAGAAATGTATCTCCTCTGTGTATGAACATATATACTTTCATATGTAATGGGGTGTGTATTATCTAATAGTTAGTTAAATATATTTAGTACACGTATTGACACATGCAGAATTGTTATTTTTATTTTGAAAACATAATTGTTTTGAAGTTATGTTGAACTTAATATTTGGTATATCTAATAGCTACTAGTAATGGAATTTTGGTATCAAATATACCATAGATATTATATTACAAATGGATAATGTAATCGATTATTATTTATTTATTATTGTTGTGAAAATCTCCAAGAAATTTTATCACATTTTATTTGCTTCGATTATCAATAAGCTATTAAGTAATGAATCAATCACTTTGTTATCATAAGTATAATAATTAATTCAATTTTGTTTTCCTTTATATTTACAGGTAAGCATAAAGTTAAGACTACTTTGTTTTATTCTGAGAGAAAAAATATTTTAATTCGTAAGTATGTAATATACAAAAAATTGAATCAAAATTGTGTGCCGCTTGTTAACTATTTTAATATGTATATTGTAACTTATTTAAATTGTAGTTAAATATGTGCGGGCACATATCCGAAATTTTGTAATTGTATTGTTCGAAACGTTTTTATTTACGAAGAATTATTTTTAATTATTTTAAAAGTTTATCAATACCAACGACCCTTTAAAAATACTCTATAGATTCAATTCATGATTATTCCGCTCAATAATTGTAATTTATGTAATCAACTAATCGAGCGGCGACTCTAGCCTAATTCATAATTAATAATAGTCATTGTGATTTAAATTAGTAAAATTATTTAATTGGTTTAAATTTATAATATGATGATAAACCAATGTTTTAACAAGAAACAGGAATTTGAATTTTATATTCTTTCAATTTTTCAGAATTCTATGGTGATAGCTTCTGTTAAGATAGCATTATTTCAGGTTATATCTTATACAAGATCTATTAAGCAAAACATTATTATTATTTTATTAGAATGGAGGAGATTCAAATATTTATTTTGTCCAAACACCTTTGTGAAGTGGTCTGTCGAACTCGTTTTTGTTCGACACTGAGCAAACGCGGCACCCATCTTGCCAATAGCTTTTTCATATGCAAATGTTCATGCAAAATGTTGAACCCACGTTCATATGATATGTTTACCATTTAAACAATCTCACGCAACTTGACTCGGCGATCATTCAAAACGATATCGAGGATTTTTTTGATATTTTCTTCAGTAACCATCTCTTTTGTTCTTCCTGTTGATGGTATTGTTGCAGTGCTTCTTCGGCCGCGTTTAAATTTAGTAATCCAATATTTTACCATGTAATCTGACGGAGCAGACTCACCGTAATGTTTATCGAGCTTTTCTTTTGTCTCTTTCGCCGTTTTCCCTTTCAAATAATAGTGTTTAATCACTGCACGAAATACGTTTTTTTCCATTTTTCAAGAAACACAAAAGTTGCTTACTTCAAACGACTACAACAAATAAACTAATCGATGGATTTGGGTGAAATTTTAACAGCTGACGTTTGACAGATCGCAATTTCTAAAAAACAAAAAATGTTTGTGTTTGTGCTGCCATTTAGCGCTAGGTAGCTTCATTTTCAATCCGCCCTCGTATATATTTATTTCGAAAACAAAACACTGATGGTAATCCCGTCAACTGCATAAAATATTTTTGTTATTATTATCGTCAATTTTTGGATTGAAATTAGTTCGAAACGAATTTTTTCAAATAAACATCTAACAAAAAAAAATGCCTGTTATGATTTCATTACAAAATATGTGATAGAATAGTTTTCATTTTTTCTACTACAAATTTAGTAAATTGTCTAACTCACTCTGTGCTCAATTAGTTTTGGAGAAGAAGAATTTGTATCATCTATAAAAGAGAGCCAATGGTATATTCTTTATATTAAAAAATCAGTATAGGATTAACATAATAGCATCTTTAACAAGCATGTTGTGCGTGGTAATTGTCTAGCCTAATATACAAATGTAGATTTACAGACAGTTGTTGATTGCGGCTATACTATCCTATTCACAATTGTTTGTTGTGCAACATAACACAAAACCTCCGCAAAATGAAACAAATAATAATTTAATGGAAATATTTATTTTTTATCCATAAAATGTTTCTCCAGAACTCCAATGGCTTGTTGATATGATCATGAGGAAATTTCAAACGTTTTGCTTTATTATTTTTGGAAATGTATGGCTTCTTTTTAGTGGTATAATTCCTGATGCCCTGTTCCTTCAACCTACGGCAAATAGTAGATTGCCTAATTTTATTTTGCCTTACAGAATTTAGTGTGCATTGGATATTTCGTTGAGTTGCAGATGGATTAACTTTCACAGCTCTAGCAATCAGTACATCTTCCTTAACACTTGTCTTTCGTTTAAAGCCTCTTCCAATTACATTTATTACTGTACCATGAATATTTTGTTCTCTAATTTGGTATAAAATCGTATTTTTATGACAATTATATTATTTTTATAATTCACTGGCCGAAATTTCATTTTTGTAATCAGCTACCATAGCTGCTCTAACTTCTACGTTGAATTCTAGTTTCTTTACCATTTTTAATTAAAACTAAACAGAGTAAATCGCGAACATCTGAAGACTAACTTGTTTTAGACAATGGGTCTATTTTTTAATTCAACCCGAGTCAGTGTATTTACTCAACCAGTATACACAGAGTACAGTGTCAAATTGGTCGGTGTATTCAGAGTAAAAACAGCGTGGATAAATAAAATGTTTTTATAAAAATAAATTTGTTGTAATCTGTTTTTATAAAAATTATTTGTTTTGACATTTAATAAGTTCGAAGTGAAAAATAGCTCAAATATCAAATTTTTCCTGATTTCCTGAAAAAAATATCAAATTTTTCCTGATTTTCCATTTCTTTATTTTTTCAAAATCAAAATACAAGAATAACAATAAATAAATTTTACATCTAACTTTTACAAATTTTACTTTACAACTAAGGTTATGTTTTGCTTCTTTTGCATTTTCATATCAAAAATCAGTTCATATTAAAAAATACAGTGTGTGGAGTAAAATTACATAGATTGAATTAAAAAACGCAGTGTACATTTTTGACAGCGCACTGCTCGCTCGGGTTGAATTAAAAATTAGACCCATAAACTAAACAATATTTAAATTTATCGTTTCAAAAATCGTGAAAATTCGTGTTTTTTTAAACAATTTGGAATCAAGATATCATCGCATAAACAATTGTGAATCAAGTATTATTAGTTGTCATTCTTCGCAGAAATAGAAAATTAAAAAAAAAATATGGAACTGAAAAGCTTAATATTTAGTTTAATGAAATAAAAAATAAAATTTTACATTAAATTATTATTTGTTTGAAGAGGTTTTGTGTTATGTTGCACTGAAAATTTAGCTCGAACAAACAATTGTGAATATGATAGTACAAGTTTTGATTTAAGTTTTCTTAATACATAAATGCAAAATAACTTGCTCAAGATACTTTGTAGTGTTTTCATTTTGATCTTCATTTTTCATTTTTATTTTGTACCATTTAGATTTTTATTGTTATCGTTTGCACTTTAGATATTAATGATTGCGTACAAAATTAGATTTAATTTTTATAAATAAGTAATCGTTGATTTTATATTTTGTTGATTTTTGTTTTTTCTAATAAAAATTAGAGTTCGATTGTTACCAGACCAGAAAGGTTCTTTTTATTGTTGCCATTTTGAAGTCGAATATCTATTTGAAACTATATTAAAATATATATTCGGAACCATAAGAGTTCAGTATAATTCAGTGAATAATTCCGAATAGCTCCTGCGCTGCCTCCAGCGCCTGTACAAAAATCAACAAAATATAAAATCAACGATTACTTATTTATAAAAATTAAATCTAATTTTGTACGCAATCATTAATATCTAAAGTGCAAACGATAACAATAAAAATCTAAATGGTACAAAATAAAAATGAAAAATGAAGATCAAAATGAAAACACTACAACTTCATAAAATGCACAATAGTATGCCAAATAAAATATTTTGATTATAACCAATACGATACAGAAAAATACCACATAATAATCGACAAAAAATTCTGCTTCTGCAAGTCTTCTCAAAGATAACTCGACGTATATTTTGTTTTACCGAGTAATGCTGGTTTAATATACTTTTTGGTCGTTCGGAAATCAATAGAAGTTTAAAATCATTCAATTAATTTTGGTTTAGTAAATTGTTCTATAATGTTATAGTTCATACAATAGTTGGAACTGGTTTGTGCTACTTAATAATTAGAAGTGTATTACGAAGTGTATAAAACTTAACATTTAATATACAGTAATTCAAACAATCGAAAACAAATTCTTGTAATACAAGATTGCAATCATATAATGTTAAAATATTAAAATATGTAAATTTAATTTAAATCAATCTGTCAAAAATTCGCAATGATGCTTTCTACGCAAATTGATTTAGTCATTAAATTATTTCATTGATTTCGCATGACCGAATCATTAAGATCATAAAAAATTGTTGATTTAACTTATTTTATAACCAATTCATATATAATTCATTATCCTCTTGGCCTTGCCAGCTGTTTAATATACATACTTGATAAATTCTAAAGAGTGTCCCAATAAGTAATTTCACTTTTAATTTCGCGGAATTTTAATTGTGTGAAATGTTGGAGACGGTTATCATCTAGAATTATGGTCTAATCTACCAACAATCGTTTAAACAACATATCTATGCGCCTTCGTATTGGACGTACGAGTGTAATTTTAAAGTAGTGAGTGATAGTGTGATGAAGGAATAGTCCACCTAAATTCGACATTGTTCTGCGATGTCTAATAATAGTTCTGTCCTACAAGGTATACAAATTTCAATAATATCAGTGTCTCGAAAATGATAAAACAGCAGCAAATGATAAAAAATCTGTGTTAGTAATCGTAAAAATTATTTTCTAGTTCGAAAAAAGGCCAGAACGATTATTTATTATTAATAAAATTAAATGAAACCTTCCCTTACACAGGCACTCTTTATAAAAATCGTTTGTAAAGCCACAATATTGGTATGACGTGATAATTTCTTTCTTAGTTATTATTTATTTGGTGATAATAACCACAAAATCAAAAGACTAACTATAGAAGAATTTACTATACATACACATTCATATGTATGTATGTCAATCTATGTATGTATGTATATTGGGGCCCATTTTGGAACGATAAAATGAATGTTATGTTATTATATTTCTCCCCTTCCTATATGAATTTATGTTGAAAAAACAAGAATAAATAACATAATCTGAAATTTTTGAACTCAGAGTCGGTACCAATATACTCACTCGTATTATATAAATTTTAAATGGAAATCAATAAATTTTAATTGTTGCGTATATTAAAATCAATTGACCAAAGTCAGGCTCGTTTAATTATTCTAAAAATAAATATATTTGTGTGGATATGTATAGTAAACGGCCGTAAAACTTCTTGGATACCGGATTTAATCGTGCCATATTGTCATTTCAATAAATCACTCGCGGTTTTTGATAAATTGTTTGCCACATTATGGGTCTATACATTTTCTTATTTGTAAAAAAATTATTGCATGAATAAAACAAACGAAATCTTATAAATACGAAACATACAGATCTTAATAAATAATACAGCAAATATGTAGTTACAATAAATACGAAACAAGATTATGTGTAATTTCAATGAAATGCTTTGGCTAATACGTCGTCGAATAGCATTTATATATCACTACCAAACACATATAGCTTTAATGTAAGTCAATTGGTAGTATAATTCTGTATAGTCTTAAAAGCAAAATTCATGTTCAAACATTTTTTTTTCTCAATCAAGAAAATAAAACTTTTATTAAAGAATAAACTTTTTTTAAAGGTCAAGAAACTTGTTTAAGAAAACAAAAATTGTATATAAAAATTAAAAGAAATATAAACCTTCAAGTTTTTTGTGTTAACCCTCGCTTGTTGATCGGATGTCAGCGGAGAGCGAAAGAAAAAATGCTCTGTTTGTTAGGTCCACGTACAGGGTTATCATATAAGTAGTAATGTTTGGTATTTACTAATTTTCTGACGCCAACTTATTTCTTATATATTTTTTTTTTTTATTATTATTTCTATTATTACGCGTGTCGTGTCTTAAACCAAAACCGTAATCAAAATTATATTTTGCCACAAAAATGTTTAATTATACTTTTAAACGGTGTTGGATTAGGGGTAGGTAGAGGTCTATATATTCACGGCCACATTCGTCAAACACACACACATATATATATATATATATATATATATATATATATATATATATATATATATATATATATATATATATATATATATATATATATATATATATATATATATATATATATATATATATATATATATATATATATATATATATATATATATATATATATATATATATATATATATATATATATATATATATATATATATATATATATATATATATATATATATATATATATATATATACATATACATATACATATCTATGTATAAGAAGATGAAATAGATTCTAGGTAATTGGTATTGTTTTATATATTAAGCCTACACTCTATATTTACCTAAAAAGATTAAATAGATAATTTTTTTTGGAAGCGGGTAAATTATTTTAATGTCAATTATTTTGGCGACAAATTGGTAATCAATGAATTTGAAAAAACTTAAGTGGGTGGAATAATACTCATAAACATGTCATTTAGAATTACAATTGTTAGACAAATTTGGATACCACCTTATGATTGAACATACTTTTTTTAATTCTTGGCACGTTTAACTAAACATGCTTTATCTGATTTCATAAAATTTAACAAGAGTCCACTATTATTATTGAGGTCACGAACTTCGTGTACTAAAATTATTGCATGTATCTACTTAATTTATAAACACTTTATATAGAAAGTATGTATTCAGTTAATACATCATTGTCTATAGTTTAAGAATACGGAGAGCCAATGCAATTTAAAATTGAATTAGAGCACGGGTAGTTCTAAAATCCTTAGAGACTATAAAACAATTATAATCGTGCGATTTGATCTCACAATCTATTTTATTAAACAATAAAAGTCGTGATCATCCAATTTTCTAAGTAGCATATGAGACCAAACATACACACACACCAATTAAGTTACTTAGTTAAGAAATAAAAATCAATAACCACTGTTGTTCCCGTTTAGTATAATAAACACATTAATTCCATCGACCCTGAAACCAATCCCAAATATCAATAAATCTCAATTTTCCTTTTCTCTTTTACTAGACTATACATATTATGTATTGTAATATGTTTCTATACAAACTATAAATATATAATAAATACATAGTTTAGTATATAACAAATAGATTTCTTTAAAATTTGAAAGTAAATTCTTTTAAAAATATGGTTTTTGTTTTTCCCTTTCAAAAAGTTTAAGTTCACTTCTTGTTCTCAATTCGCGGATTAAATTGTGTTTAGATTTTTTTAGAATTTTGGGTTTGGTATAAAATAAGGCAGCAAAATATCTTTATGGGAGAGCTCTTTGTGCTGTGGGAATAGAAAATATTGCATCTGTGTAACGTGATTGAAAATAAAGTCATTTATTTAATCATCCAGCAAGCAAAACAAATGTTTTTTCGATTACGATTGGTGATTAAATTGAAAACATCTATGACCCTCTGTTGGAATGTAGAACTCATGGGCCGACCCATCTTCCATGTCACTGTACAGGGTGACATGGAGCTATGCAATGCGCAGGTGGTATACTGTACTTGTGTGAATGGGATGAATGAATGGGTTGAATGAATGTTGTGTGAATATAAGGTGTAAGTAAGGCTATGGACCTAAAAAGTGTCTATGCCACGTCCTTCCTACAAAAAAAAAATATATAAAAATGTTTTGAAAACACTCGGATATCGCGATATTAATATAACACTTGTCATTATACAACATTAAAATTATGGTCTCTATGTCTAATAGTTTAACAATGTTGATCCACCTTTAATCAAAACAAATAAAAAATTACAAAGCTAGTTTGGTCAATAAACACGAGCATATTCACTTGACTAATGAGACCATAAAATCTATAAAAATAAAAAAAAATCGAATCTCTTAACACCTACAAATCATAAAAACCAAATTCAATTTGTAATCAGTTCGATGACACTTGTTGATTTTTCATATAACTGTTTCTATTTTTAATGCTGCCTCGCTTATTTTCGGTTTTTGTTTGTAATGATCATCGTCACAATCATCATCGCATAATCAAAAAAATTAATTAGAAACAAATTAGTTTGGGACATCAATAAATAAATAGAAATATTATGACATTATCATTGGCAATAAAGCAGAAAATATTGGCAAGTCTAGATTGAAGGCGTCTCCAATTACCTAATATCATAAGATTTAAATGCAAAAAGTAATCTGATGGTACTGCACACGAATTAAGTTTGATTGATATGTGAAGTGGATAATATTTCATTTTTAATAAATTGATTATATTTTATTTTAATTGCAGGTCCTGTTACAGTACCAATGGTATCACAAAGTGGTACACCACCAATGGCGATGCCCGTTCAAGTACCACCCGGACATGTAATGCAACAAATTGTTGATGAAAATGGTACACTCAGGCATGTTATACTATCAACGCAACATCAACCAATACAAAGTGGTGTAGGTGTGCAAAGTGTTCAACCTCATTTACACTATGTAAGTACATCATAGTATCATACTGAGTAATAGAATGAAAAAAAAAAGTTTATTTAAATTTACTTGCCGCTCGTCACAAACAGTAGTTTGATGATGTTTTATGAAAATCAATACCCGCTGTTCTGTTTTAGTTTACATTGTAGTGTTGGTTGATCGATTGTGTATTTTTTCTCGCGTATTTTAGCAATAAAAATAAACTATTAACGGTTGTAATTTATATAAATCACGCATACATTTACATTAGAATTTTCATTTTTCAGTGCTGCTGTCAGTGGAAAATCAATTCGAGTGTATTTGAAAAGTAAAAAATATTAATGACGATTCAATGTAAATCTTCTATCTGCCCTGTCTTTTAATCTATTATAATTTCTGTGAAATCTCGATACAAGATTCAGTTTTCATATAAAAATAATAGCATAATAAATAGAAGATTTTACAGAATCGGCCCCAATATCATTGTTGTTTGTTATCGATAACGTCCATTAAATGTATCCAAAAATATACCTAATTAAAGAATAACTAGAAATAAGCATCGAGCTATCACTTTCGAATTGTGTTAAGTTATGGTATTGGATTCATTATCACGACACTGTACCGATTTGAGGATCTGTGAGGACCTATAGACAAGAATAAACATGCGAGGGGCTCTCAAAAATGATTTTCTTAAAACTTCATAATTTTTTAGTATATAAACCTCAAGAAAATCAGTGGCCCTACAATAACTTTCGACTACGATTTTCGACGGCGGTCGTTTTCCTATAGTAGGCAAAGGAAGAAAAAAGAAAACAATATTATAAATTTACTATTGTTTACCTTTTTCTTCCTTTGTCTACTATAGGAAAACGACAGCTGTCGAAAATAGTAGTCGAAAGTGATAGTAGGGCCCCAGTTTTGATGGGAAAACTCTATAATTGCTTGAATGCATTAAAGTGCAAGATCTGACATGTGGCTTGATGTCTTCACTTTATTTGTGTCGTTGGATCATCTTAGATAAACGTTTCGGATCAAACAATGGAATGCTATCAAATGTCTGTGCATTTTCTTAATATAATTTCATGGAGATCTTAGTTATATAATTTAATATTTTTTATGGACCATTTACATTACTTTTATCCGATACCGTATAAATATTTTCGATGATTCGAAACGTTATCGATACTCAAGCGTCTTTCTTAATTTATTTCAATGGTAGAACTGAACTTAATGACAAATATACCTTGCAATCAGAATATGTCAACAATAATAGAATTAACTAATGTAAGTTTAATAATACAAAAATTCGATCATGCAAATCCAGAAATGGTTTTCGATGATCAGAATTTACCATAAAATCACAATCACACACACAATGTTACAATTCAAATTTACAGTAGTGTTTTTTAAGTATACAACTTCTAAAGTTTCAGAATCAATCTTCTTAGTACTAGAATCTGTCGAATAAATAATTCATGATAGTCCATTCAGCCACTCAGAGTTTTTAGACATTCATATTTTTACGGTAATAATGATACCGTCATTTGTGGTAAATTGTCGTAACTATCAATCCATATCGTCTCCATTTTCTAAAAATTGTGTTTCATTGGGGAATTGTGTTCCATTCATAAAATAGAAACATAATATTAAATTCAAATTTTCTACTGATTGCGTCAATAATTTGACTCACCACCACCGACCGCATTCCACAAAAATATATTCTTGGAAGATGAGTTTTTGTTTCTTTTCTTCTGTAGTTTTTTTTTATTAACCATCCGGAACTAAAACAAAACAACAAAATGGTTTTAAACAATTTGTTGTATTATTTTGAATTTCTTAAACCGGAAATATGAATTTACAAAAACCAACCAACACTTAGCGCGTATATATGACGCGTATTCTACTTAGCGCTATTTTGTTGTGTTACATTAAATCTAATGTATTTGATTTTATTCTCTATAATACTTACTACTACTGCTACTTATTTTTATTTTATGTCACACATGATATACATTTGTTTATTTATTTTTAAGAAAAGATTTCATTTTCTGTGTTATTTTAAATCAGGAAATTGTGTTTCCGTGTGCGATCCGCATTTATTATTTCTGTTTACGATTAAACAAACTAAAACACAAAATAAATTATCATTTATGATTACAACGCACGCGGATTTTTTATGCTTGTGATTTATATTATGTAGAGTGGGTTGAATAATATTTTGTAACATAGCCTATTGACCTAAAAAAAAATCGTACTGCAAATCACTGGTGTTAATATTAAAATGAGAATGATGTATTGTTGTTTACCGCATTGTTTAATGGCCTTTTAACTACCATCCCCATCCAAAACAACACGCGCATCACCCTTGGCATCATCCAATAATAACAATAATGATATGATCTGGCTTGATGATGTGTGATTGTAATTTTTATTTATTTTGATTCAAAATTAATTACATTGGAATCGAAATACCAAGCAACGAGATAATCGGTTAAATATTATGTATAAATACATACAACATATTTAAAGCATCATCGTCATATTAGAGGCTCAATAGTATATATATATTGACAATAAAAAAAAATTAAATAATCAAATTTGTCGTGTAAATATTCGAAAACTGCTGGAGGTGTGGCTGGGGATGTGATTTACATATTTTATTAAAAACTCAACGAAAGATACTCTGATTTGATTCCGGTGTGTTGTAATCAAGAACTTACTCATTAAAATTGCAGTCATTTATAGTCTGACATGCATAACTCGTGTTAATATATTGACCATATGGTATGGTTACCTTTTAGGGTCTACTCTATTTCGTAAATTAAATTTAGTTAATTCTTAGCCCAATTAATTGATTTTTGGTTTTCATTCTGAAATGATATTCGATTTACAATATTTTAGAAATGCAGCAACTATCAATATTAATTAATGAATTTGTATTACAATAACCTGAATTTTTAAATTCGAGAAACATATAGCCTTAATTTGGTATTATAACTTTATAAATAAATAAGCTTTCTTTTTGGTTTGTGGTAGTTTATAGTTCGAAATTCTCAAATTTTGTTTTTCGAAGATTGTCTAAATTTGTAATAACTTAATCCTGGAAATTTTAGGACAAACTTTTTGCAACACAAAATTGATAACTTCAACATGTGGTCTGTATTATGTATATCCAATTAAATATTTAAAGTTAAGAGATAAATTTTGGGATATGTACTGCAAAACTTCATTATGAACCCTTTAAAATGGGCTGTATAATTTTTTTTATGAATTCTTTGTTAATAAATAAATAAAATTTCGAATTTTTGTGTTATTAATATTTTAAATTTTCCATTTTGGTGATCAAATATAATTTCATATGTTACAATAAATATTTAAGTATTGAATTTTGATAGTTTCAAAATTATGTTCTGATTCTAAAATTTGAAGTACATTTTCTGATTTTTTAAATTATAAATTGGTTTCAACTATTTATTTCTCTTAAACCAAACTTTTACTTATATTCACCTCAATGCCCAGCAATTTTAGTATGTTTTATTTTAGTATGTTCTAGTTAAATGTTTCTCTGAATAGATAAATGTTTATTTAAAGGTACGAACTTGGGATAAGTTACTAGAACAGCATTTTTTGAGAGTTTGAACATGAACCATTGGATTTAAATTTACTTATTATAAAATAAAAACTAATATCCAAATTCAGCTACAGCACGAACATAATACACTTATGTACATCCCTGTGAAAATGATAACCTCAATAAAATCTTGTATAGCTTACAAATATTAAATAGTTCAAATATGCTGTCTCTTAAAAATCTTTTCAGTTTAATTTAGATGCTTAATGTTATAGCTTTACACTATAAATATCACTTGACATTAAATCGGATCTACATATATGGAGTTTTTAAAATTGAAAGAAAAAGTTAACTATAAAGCGTTTGTTCATTAGCAAACTTAAAAACGTAATTTACTATTATAACTGAGTCAATTCATAAATAAAGTTATTGAATCCATCTCTTCGATTGAATAACACATATCTTGACTGATTATTTTCTTAATTTTTAATATACATAAAGAAATATCAATAAATAATTTTCTGATTTTGTTACAAAATTAAAAAGTTATATAACAAAAAAATGGTTGAATTGTTTAGTGTCAATTTTATATTTTATAGTTTCGTAATTTTGTTTTTAAGATAAATTTATTTGTTACATGAATATTTTGTACGTTCATCATTTCACTGGTAGTATTCGTTTTAAATATGACGATGATACAATAAGTTTTAGTATAATATTAAATTATGTAAAAAGTATAATAGTATATGTATATGTTAACATCCTTGTTATAAAACTAAACAATTCCCAATATAGTATGTAGATAGACACGTCGAATGCAATTTACCCAAGAAATGTTTAGTAAATAATTTTTTTTTAAATCTCTTGATAAAATATTTAGACAAAACTCAACAAAAAATTTTGTGGTTGATTTAAATCAAATACAATTCTACAATTCTTATATCATCACGATAAAATACATTACATGTATTGTTCCATAAATTAAGTTTGTGATGTACCTTTTCGTATATGACACACGTTTATTATAAACAGGAATGCAAATATGCACATGCACTAGCAATTCAAATTAATTAAATAATAATCAAATTCGTTTTTTTATTGAATTGGCAAATATAATTTACCTATTTGCGTAATTGATTGACTTGTTTGGAAGATTGGATGGTAATTAAATATGTATATATTTATGTACTAAATAAATAAATATATATATATATAAGTGGGATGACGTATCAAAATAGCGAATGATAGATGGAAGTAGGAGGGGAAACGAATGGATGAAGTACTAAAAAATTAAGTACTAAATGAGACAATATAATGAACGTGGAAAATAAATTCATTAGATGTAAAACAAAAGCAGAACAAACATCGAGTAAAATAAAGAATATTGCAAAATAAAATAAAGAATATTTCTACTTGGGGGCTCAACCGGGAGCAAGCCGTGGAGCGAAGGCGCAGATTTAAATTTTAGGTGAAAATTTAAAAATCGAAAACTTGTAGTGTTGTGTACGCCATTTAAAAAAATTTTTTTTTGTGTGCTTTTGGAGGTGAGTCGATAGAAGAATCCAAAAAGCAATAGTGTACGAAGAGGCTGTTAGTGCAGTATACAGCAGTACCGTACAATAAAGCGAAAGTAAAGTGTACAAACAGTAAAAAAATTTTTCGATAGTGCGTCGAATCATCCAAGAACAATCGTGTTGTTTTTTTTTTTGCGTATGTGTAGCGTCATAACGGTTTTATACGCATAAACAATAGAGAATATTCTATAAAACAACGTGTTTCGAAGTGGCGTCATAACGGTTGAATAATTCTATTTAAAACATTTCAACCGTGTTTTGGAAGTGGCGGCAAAGCAATATAAAATAAAGACATAACAACCGCGTCTTTTTTTTAAAGTGAAAACATTTCTGTAATTAATTCTACTCACGAAATGAAAACGATGACAGAAGAAAATACAACTACACCAGCGGCTAAGGATGCAACAAAGAAGGGAGTGAATCAGAACTTGCAGGTTACCTACGCAAGGTGGCGGGCAACAGGGGCAATCGGATGATGTGAGAAGACAAAAATGAGCAAGGTAACGAGGAAGGGCAATCCGAGGAAGGCATACAACGTATATTTGGAGTTTTTCAAAGTTTTTAACTCAAGAAATAAACAATCTCAACTCAACGATAAAACCCACAGTAGAAGAGATACCGAAGGTGGACAAAGCTGTATTAATGAAGAAGGAGCTTGAATTGAACAAAAAAGAAATCGAACTTTTGAAACGCGAGAGGGAATTAATGTCAATGCCGTCACTATCACCAATTAGGGTCGAACCTCAGTCAAACAAAAGTGAAACAGAAATAGCTAATGTAAACAAATATGTATTCTCTTTCCAAGATATCGAAGGGGTCAATGACAAAGTTTACAGGAAGAGAGGGGTACTTACTGGAGAAGTGGATCCAGGACTTGGAAGACGCAGCACTAACCTATAGTTGGGCAGACATACAGTTAACAACATACGCAAAAAGGCTGTTGGACGGTGATGCGAAGAAGATATTACGTACCACAGCGCATATAGCAACGTGGACCAACCTCAAATCATTACTGATCAAAGAGTTCAAACCAGCTCATACTACCGCAACTATCCACAGACAAATGGCAGCACGAGGGAAAGGAACGGAGGAGAGTTATATGAGTTATCTCATATCAATGATGGAGCTAGGCAATATAATCAATATGGAAGAGGAGGCAATAATTGAATATTGTATCGGAGGGATTCAAGATTATGAGCCTAATAAAGCTGTATTGTATGGTGCTACAACAATTGACGCGTTCAGAAAAAAATTAATTTGCTACGAAAAATATTAAAAAAAAAACCGTAACCAGAACAATGTTGCCAAGTGGGCAAAATACACAACAGATGAACAAACCAATGGGAAGTCGAAAAGACAGTGGTAAGAGAGCAAAGTGTTATATTTGTGGCGAGGTTGGACACTTGTCAAATGGGTGCCCTCACAAAGGGAAAGGCAACAAATGCTTCAAATGTCAGAAGTTTGGCCATATAGCAACGAAATGTCCAGAACCCAAGGAGGGCACAGAAACGATGCAAAGCGGCAAGTCAACGTCGGGTCAAAATCAAAACACCCTATTTGCAATAGAACGCCAATGCCAAGTGAATGTAAGTGAACACAAAAAAATTATGGTCAATGGAGTAGAGCTGTATGCGATGGTGGACAGTGGCAGCGACTTAAATTTTATTTCAAATAAAAAAATACTGGAGATTGGATACCTAGAAGTTAACGAAGAGATAACAACATTTAAAGGTGTGGGATCAAGAGATTTGAAAACAGTGGGCTCAGTAGAGGTAGCGATGGAGGTGGACAACGATTCTTTCGTGACAACATTTCACGTAGTAGAGGATGGATTGTTGCCGGCGGACGTCATCTTGGGGCAGGAGCTATTAAAGAAAATCACGATTTTAACGCCAAATAAGATAACCA
Organism: Tipula unca; assembly: GCA_951394425.1. NCBI lineage: Eukaryota > Metazoa > Arthropoda > Insecta > Diptera > Tipulidae > Tipula > Tipula unca. The sequence continues at coordinate 185,738,377 of OX596381.1, read as the reverse complement.
TACAAAAATTCGTACCAGAATTAGCAGCAATATCAGAAATAGTCGAAAGCTCACCAGTGGACCTGTACCACATCAGGAATAAACAACTAAGAAAAGAGGTAATCGAGTTGGTGGAAAAATATGAACCAAGAAAGGAGGCGATAAGCGACGTAACTAGCACCGTCGGAGTTGGAGATAGTTAGAAGACAAGTCGAAGAGTGGCTAAATGAAGGAATAATACGAGCCAGCATGTCGGAGTATGCAAGCCCAGTAGTACTGGCAAACAAAAAGGATGGCTCAAAAAGATTATGCATCGATTATCGAAGGTTAAACTCAGTAATAATCAGAGATCGATATCCGCTACCATTAATCGACGATCAAATAGACAGGTTACAAGGAGCAAATTATTTTAGCACGCTAGACTTGTGCAATGGATTCTTCCATGTGCCGATAGCTGCCGAATCGATAAAATACACTTCGTTTGTCACGCCGTTTGGGCAATACGAGTTTCTGAGAGCACCTTTTGGACTTTGTAATTCGCCAGCAACGTTTCAGAGGTTTGTCAACAATATTTTTCGGGACCTGTGTGATAAGAAAATTGTCTGTGTGTATATGGACGACATTATTATCCCGGCAACAACAAGTGAAGAAGCGATAAAGAGGCTGAAAAAAGTACTAGGAGTAGCACAATACAACGGATTACAAATTAATTGGAAGAAGTCAAAACTAATGGTGGAAAAAAGTAGAATATCTTGGATACGAGATCGAGAGAGGCGCAATACGACCTAGCAGAGATAAGCAAGCGGCTATTTTGAAAATTCCGGAGCCAAGTAATGTTCGTCAATGCCAGCGATTCCTAGGTCTGACTGGATACTTCCGAAGGTTCGTAGAAGGCTACGCAGTTATAGCCAAGCCAATTTCAGATCTACTCAAGAAAGACATGCCGTTTCGATTTGGTCCGTTGGAGAAACAAGCAGTGGAGAAGTTAAAAGAGTGCTACAAATGTATTCAATGGTGGCAAGAACAGAGCTACATACAGATGCCAGCAAACAAGGTATTGGAGCGATATTAGTTCAAGAAAACGGGGAAGACAAGCAATTACATCCAGTGTTTTACTATAGTCGTAAAACTACAAAATGCGAGATGAACTACTGCAGCTACGAGTTGGAAGTGTTAGCAATAATAAGCGCATTGAAAAAATTCAGAGTTTACTACTGGGTCTGAAATTTAAAATAGCAACAGATTGTGCAGCCTTCAAGGGAACGATGGAGCGGAGAGAGTTATCTTCAAGAATAGCAGGATGGGCCTTAACATTACAAGAATTCGATACGAATTGGAGCACCGTGCATCCCACAGAATGCGACATGTAGACGCACTGTCCAGGGCACCAATGATTATGGCAATTCAGAGCGAAGTAATGAACCGAGTGAAAGCGGCGCAGAAAGACGATGACCACATACAAACAATATTAAAGTTATTGGAAACAGCATCTTACAAAAATATACAAAATCATGGTATTCTTTATAAAGTAGTTAACGGAACGGAGTGTCTAGTGATACCAAGAGCGATGCAGACGGAGGTCATCAAAACATATCACAAACAGGGTCATTTCGGAGTGAAAAAAACCGAGGACAAGCTAAAGAAGGAGTTTTTTATGGAGAACATGGCAAAAAAGATAGCGTCGGTTATAAAAAATTGTATCAACTGTATCATGGTCGATCGGGAGGAAGGAAAGCAAGACGGACTTTTAAGCCCGATACCAAAGGGAGACAAACCATTCGCTACGTACCATGTCGACCATTTGGGACATCTAACACTAACAAGAAAGAGATACCAATATATTTTTTGTGTTATGGATGCATTTACGAAGTTCGTGTGGTTATACCCAACCAAGGGTACAACAGCTAAAGAGACAATACAAAAACTGGAAATTCAGAAGGCGATATTTGGCAATCCCAAATATATCATATCGGATCGAGCAACAACGTTCACATCAACAGAGTTTCAAGAATATTGCCGAGAGGAGCAC
>OX596381.1:185656718-185736169 GCA_951394425.1 Tipula unca | reverse complement strand
AAAGTAAAAACAGTCAAAAAGAAGAACCAAACAACTAGCAATATTTCTATAAGGTGTTTTTTTTTTTAACAACCACAATCCTTTCAGTTTTCACGCATTTCATTTTCATCTCGGTTTTTTTTTTAATTTAATAAAATTTGTCAACTGAAAATGTTACCTTGATTGATGCAATAGATGATTGAAAAACACACATTTTCGATGGTGGAAACTGTTAGAATTGGACATATTTGAGTACACAACCTTAAGTTTCGCAAGTTTCAACTAAAATCTAACATTAATTATGAAACTTATGTATATAAACTTATATCGAAAAATTCGCAAACACTAAATTGAAAACATCTATGACCCTCTGTTGAAATGTAGAAATCGTGAGCCGACACACCATATTCCTTGATAGTAGTCCATGGCATGGAGCTTTGTAGTGTACAGATGGTCAATTAAAAAACGAACCTGTACCAGTGTACAGAAAAGCTATCGTTCAGCTTACAAAAGACAGTCCAATAGGTATCGGTCTCTCCAATAAATATATGTATATGTTGGTCTTTAATTTAATTTAAAACACTACAACGTTAAACACCCACTATACTAGTAATAAACAGTATTTAACAGCCATTACTGTCCCCTTATTGTGTCAGAAATTCGATCCTGAGCTTGGTCTTCATATTGTCTTAGGCAATCTGAAGAAAACCTGTCGTTTTCTACACCCTGGAGCCATCGTCGCATGCAACGACCTATGCGCCTACCATATAGAGGCTCTCCTTTCAGAGATCGCAACACAATTCGTTCCAGATCAGCACACAGATTGTGACCGAGCCAGTGTGCTGGCTGAGATCTTATTTGATGTATAATATCAGGGATATTCATCATATCTCTGATCTCGATATTGTACAGAGCTCTGTATGTACCATCTACTTCGCATTTTGGCCCGTAAATCACATGCATGATTCTTCTGTCACTATCTTACTATAAGTTACCATAACTTTCTTTGCACATTTACTATATACAAAAAACTTATGGTAAATAGGTTTACAGCTTGAATAGTGTGCCTCCAATATATTTAAAATAAAACGGGCAAATGTAGATTCTACGCACGAGTTATAACAATTTAATTCATATATGCCAAACGTAAATAGTCAAATTAAATTTGAACTAACCATTCAAATTTTCAAATACTAAATTTTCACAATAAAAATAAAGCAACAGATACATAGTCAATCCGAAAACGAATCGAAACAAAAAAATACAACAATGAAAGAATGAAACAGACACCATTATATGAAATATCATAATAAAGAGTGCCTTGAAGCTGCACCAGCCAAATCAGCCCGCCACAATGAAACCTAGCCCATAATTTATTACAATTTTATTACAATTTATTACACCAAGTCCCGATTTTATTACACTTGCCGTTCGCGAGAAATCCGTGGGCGGTGTAACTTCAAATTGAACCTACACCGCCACTTTGTAACTTTTGATGTAATTATGATATCAAGATGGAACTTGGGCCAGAATTTATTACAAATTAATTACAGTTCACTGGTAAGTCAACGAAAAATATCAAAAAAGTCGATTTTATCACCTGTAATAATTTATTACACCAGACCGCCACCATATTTTGGATAGATCTAGATATTGTTTACAATATACGGTATACATACACCGTGTCAAGTGGTGTAACTTAATTATTTTGTGTAAAAATCATTTTATTTTAATAGAACCCTACTGAAATTCAAAGGAAAATATCAAAATGTCGATAAAATTCACCTGTAATAATTTATTAGGTGATAAAATCGACTTTTTTGATATTTTTCGTTGACTTGAAATAGACTTTTCAAAATATAATTATAAATCACTACTTTACAAGGTATATATGTACCGTATAGTGTAAACAACATCCAATTCTATCTAAAATATGGTGGCGGTCTGGTGTAATAAATTATTACAGGTGATAAAATCGACTTTTTTGGTATTTTTCGTTGACTTGAAATAGACTTTACAATAAATAATTATAAATCACTACTTTACAAGAAATATATGTACCGTATAGTGTAAACAACATCCAGTTCTATCTAAAATATGGTGGCGGTCTGGTGTAATAAATTATTACAGGTGATTTTTATCGACATTTTGATATTTTCCTTTGAATTTCAGTAGGGTTCTATTAAATTAAGATGATTTTTACACAGAATAATTAAGTTACACCACTTGACACGGTGTATGTATACCGTATATTGTAAACAATATCCAGATCTATCCAAAATATGGTGGCGGTCTGGTGTAATAAATTATTACAGGTGATAAAATCGACTTTTTTGATATTTTTCGTTGACTTGAAATAGACTTTTCAAAAAATAATTATAAATCACTACTTTACAAGGTATATATGTACCGTATAGTGTAAACAACATCCAGTTCCATCTAAAATATGGTGGCGGTCTGGTGTAATAAATTATTACAGTTGAATTTTATCGACATTTTGATATTTTCCTTTGAATTTCAGTAGGTTTTTATTAAAATTAGATGATTTTTACTCAAAATAATTACATTTTATTTTTCGGTGACTTACCAGTGCACTGTAATTCATTTGTAATAAATTCTGGCCCAAGTTTCATTTCGATATCACAATTATATCAAAAGTTACAAAGTGGCGGTCCAGGTTCAATTTGATGTTACTCCACCCACGATTTTCTCGCGAACGGCAAGTATAATAAAATCGGGACCTGGTGTAATAAATTGTAATAAATTTGTAATAAATTCTGGTCCAAGTCCCATCTTGATATCATAATTACATCAAAAGTTACAAAGTGGCGGTGTAGGTTCAATTTGAAGTTACACCGCCCACGGATTTCCCGCGAACGGCAAGTGTAATAAAATCGGTACTTGGTGTAATAAATTGTAATAAAATTGTAATAAATTATGGGCTAGGTTTCATTGTGGCGGGCTGATTTGGCTTGTGCAGCTTCAAGGCACTATAATAAAGAAAACGACAAACAATTATAGCGATATAAGTATCGTAAATCAGAACGAAAAAAAAAACAAACTTAAAACATTGAACCGTATAAAGGGATTAGAAAGAGATGATTATTTTATTATATACATCAATACCAATACATAGGCATTGTATACATACATATATTCTCAGCAGTAACTAACTACGTAGGTAAACAAACATAATTTTTGTATACTCGCAGTCGTAGCTCGCAAATAACTCATTTTCCATTGTATTGAGATGTAAACATTTTCAGTCAAATAAAATTGCATCATTTTTGGACTACTCGGTTTTATGGTTACCGATGTTCCTCCTTGATATGTTCCTCCTTGATATGTTCCTCCTCCCCACCAACCAAGTCCTTCGCCAGAGGATTATATTCATCCTATCCAACTGTGATTGATGTATTCATGTAACTTGTATTCTGTGCAAGAGGGACCTATACCGCGTTAGTTTTCACACTTCAAGCGGGTTTCCTTCTTGAAGATAGGACATATCGCGGCCACTTTTCATTCGTCAGGTATCGCTTCGGTTCGCCATGCTAATCGAATAAGGTCGAAAATACAGTACTAAAATCATGTTTACCATTGTCCCTATAACCAGAGATCAAGTATTTCGTTTTGGACTCATTGATCTGGAGTCCAACAGATGCTGAAACCTCTACAAGCGGATCAAGTATTTCTTTCACTCCTTTGCTATTCAGTCCAATCGCGCATATGTCATCTGCATATGGAAGCACCTGATTGGACTGGCGATATAAGATGTTGCGCTCAGGTGTTTCAGTTTAACGAAAGATGTACTCCAATATGAGATTAAGGACTATCGGGGACAAAGCATCTCCCTGCCAAACACCCGAGTTAACTGCAAAAATTCGTGATAGCCTGTTCTCAACTTTAACACAGCATTGAGACTGTATCACTGTCATTCTACACAATCGTACTAATTTTGTTGGCATAACTAGATATTCCAGCGCAGAGCACAAATTCCCTCGATTGACCGAGTCATAGGCCTGCCGGAAATCCAGAAACACCTGTACCTCGATTTTGTTGCCTTTTTGAGACTATGAGACTAGGAGAGTAAAAATTACCGGAAAATAGTAAAATTAGTGAGTATGTGTGATTTGTGCGCATACGCTGTTCAATTTGTATATATGTATTTTATTTTGACAAAAATGCAAAAGCTTTCGGATGCAAAAATATCATAATAGGATAATAAGTAAACATAATAATTTATGTACTATACTTTTGACATAAACGTCAATTCTCCGTCGCAATAGCAGGAAAAGGCGGAGTGTAAGCACCAAAAATGTTTGTATTATTTTTGTTTTTTATACCGATTTATACCGATTCGGTAATTTTTGATGCTTATTGTACACTCTCAAAACAAATACACATACAAAAAATGACAACACACAACAACAATATTTAATACCCTACACAGTGTACGTATACAAAATATTTGGCAGTCTCATAGTCTCAAAAAGGCAACAAAATCAAGGTACTGATGTATGGGGATGGAAGTCTCATAATATTTAGATAGAATCATTCGCAGTAAAAAGACCTGTACCTCGATTTTGTTGCCTTTTTGAGACTATGGGACTAGGAGAGTAAAAATTACCGGAAAATATTAATATTAGTGAATATGTGTGTATTTGTGCGCATGCGCTGTTCAATTTGTTTATATTTTATTTTGACAAAAATTCAAAAGCTTTCGGATGCAAAAATATCATAATAGGATAATAAGTAAACATAATAATTTATGTACTATACTAATGACATAAACGTCAATTCTCCGTCGCAATAGCAGGAGAAAACGGAGTGTAAGCACCAAAAATGTTTATATTATTTTTGTTTTTTATACCGATTTATACCGATTCGATAATTTTTGATGCTTATTGTACACTCTCAAAACAAATACACATACAAAAAATGACAACACACAACAACAATATTTAATAGCCTACACAGTGTCCGTATACAAAATATTTGGCAGTCTCATAGTCTCATAGTCTCAAAAAGGCAACAAAATCGAGGTACTGATCAGTGACTGATCGATTCGGACGAAATCCTCCTTGATAGTCACCAAACAGACCCTCGGCTAGAGGGGTGGTTCTATCAAATTTAATAGGACAGAAACTTGTATGCTGTGCAAAGGAGAGCTATACCGAGATAATTCTCACACTTCAAGCTGCCTTCCTTCTTGAAGATAGGGCCCATCGCAGCCACTTTCCATTCGTCAGGCATAACCAGGGACGGGCGAGGTAGATTATGCCATGTAATCTACGCGGTTGTCGACACGTAAAATATAACGTAGATTACTTGATAGTTGTTACGTATGTTTTTTTTTATTCTTAATTATATCTTGACTAAACAAAATAAATAAGCTTATGTTGCATAGCCCTGATTCTACAATATTATTAATAGTAATGAGTACATGGACCAGTTTGGTTTCTTCTCCACTCTCTTTTTTTGATATCAGTAACGGAATGCATCAAAATAATTTCGGTCCGATTACGTACGATACTATTCATTTGTACTTTTGTGACCAGTGTTAACAGGTAGATAATAAAATAAATTAAGACCTGCTTGAGAGTCAATTACAAGCCTGATTCAATCGAAGCGGTAATAAAAATTATTAAAATTTATATTTTCGTGCAATTCAACAAATTACTGGTAATTGTAAATTAAATTTAGCACTTCTAATTTTATTTGGGTATCCTCTAAATATGTTTATTCAACCATTTCTCTAAAATAGAAACCGTGAGGAGGAATTATTACTCCATTATATAGCAGAATAGCGAATTCCTATTACATATAGTGAAGACAAAAAAAAAACTGTAATTTGAACACACCGCTTAAAGCTTAACGGCGATCAGCCGTTGCATTAGTCACAACATTTTTGTTAAAAACTACTAATTCGCTTCAGAAAAATATTGAAGAAATCATAGAATCATTTGGTTAAAACTGTAATTTTCAGGATAATTTACGTATATTTCATTTCTCTTTACAACGTAATATATCATCTGATCATCATCTTGATTATTGTCAAGGTCGAATTAAAGAAAGTGAAAATCTCTATAATTAGTTATAAGTGAAAATCTATATAAATAATATTTATTCTATATTCGTGTGTAGTGTCGCATTAAAAAAAATTAGTAATAATAATAATAATTGTTTAAAAATTTAAAATTGGAAAAAAAGTGGCTAAAGAAAATTTTTATTGAAAATTAGCGCAGTTCCTAAGTTCAAAAAAAAAATATATGTAGACATATATGTATGTATTATGTATATAACCATATTGCTTTACAGTTTGCAACGAGAGAGCTCTGCCGGATTCAAGCGTGGTAAGTGATTATATGTTTAAAACTATATTCTATCAGTGATCGAAATAACAGTGATACGTAAAAAGATCTGTTAGGTAACTTTACATTTTCTTTAGCCGTTCTCGATTTTCTTTTATATTTATTAAAACCATATTACATATATTTTATTAATTAAAATTATTCAATTTTCTTTTGTAATGATATAAAATAATCATCCATATTTAATTTACTAAATAATAAATCAAAATGTTAGACTTAAAAATTAATTTGTGATGATCTTTATTTTTAAATAATGTGGTAATTTTCCTTTTGATGGTGAGGTGAGGTACGTAGTGAGAATGCGAGATTAAAAGGACCTAGAGTTTTGAGGTTTCACTTGCACATCATTAATTTTTTTTTGGACGGTTTCGCAAATTATGGCGGTCAATTTAGAACCCCAGACTCCTCTGAACGCTACCCCGCTACAAGGATGTGCTGATCGCTATGAATCCGTTACACAGTGTTTTTTGTCAACGTGGACAATTAAAATAATGTCAACAACCTACGATATTTTAGCGATTTGAAATCGAATTTACCAATTTGTAGGAGTATTTTGTAAAAGCGTTCATCTATAGCTGGTTTTTTCATCTGTTTCTTTTTGACAAATGACGTATGAATAGTTTCCATCTGTCATCGTGTTTTTTTTATTCAGTATTGTTTGCCATTTTATCATGGCAAGACTGAAACCCGGCATAGCGTCTACAAATTGTTCAGCTTTATTACGAAAATCAGCGATCTGTGAGGAATGTGTTTCGTGCGCTTAGATCAAGTTACGGATGACATAAGCGGCCTGTCGAGACCACTATTTGGAATACCATCGAAAAGTTTGAATCCCAGTATAGTGTTGGATGATACGCGACTAAATAGCCGGTTTGGTGCAGTGGTTTTTGCGCTTGTGAAATCATACGTCTACATTTCTTCAAAAAAGAAGACGCCCGGGACATACCTGTGAATAGTGCTCGTTATTGCGCCATGATAACGGAATATTTGATGCCTGGAATTGAAGCCCGGCCTCTACGACATTTGGTTCCAAGAAGTCGGCGCTTTTTGCCATATAGCGGGCTAAGCAATGTACTTATTGAAAAATCATATTGGCGAGCAATTAATTTCACGGTTCGGATCGTTGAATTGGCTATTTAGATCGTGTGATACCACTAGACTCTTTCCTTTGGGGATATGCAAAGTCTTTGTGAATAATAAACAAGCTAGATTTGAGACATCATCAAAAAATGGGCCATCGCAGTTGCGGCCATCATTTGAAAGAAGTAATCTTTAAAAAATAAATGGCAAGAAATGTTCTTTCGAATGATAATAAAGTTATCATACGATTAAATTGAATTTTTTTGTTTTTTTAATTTTTCCACAAATCACCTCTTTAGATTTCGGTATTACGGATAAAATCACGCACATGTTGTTTGATTCTCTCTATTTCTGGCATAACTGCCGGTGTAGTTTTGTACTTCAGCACCCTTTCCACTATACTCCAAAATTTTTCGATACATCGAAAACCTGTGGATTCTTTGAGATAACATTAATTTGATTAATCTCGTGCAATTCTGTTGGAATTAGAGTCGTGTGAACGAGCTATATGGCCAGAACTTTTCTGCTGAATCGTGTTGAAGAAACGTGGCTCCACAACTTCAAATTGCAGGGCCCTTATTATGAAATTTTTCGATTTCCAATTTTTTCGATATCTAAAAAATTCGATCCGCCGCGGATTTGCCTTATTATGAAACTTGTTATCGAATTTTTCCGAAATCGAATTTGCAAAACAAATCACAACAACACTAATTTGACAGCAGATGTTTTTTATTTTCCGATGGTGTGTATTATACGTTGCTTAAAGCGTCTCGTGTGGATTAAAAATTATTGTATAATAAATATACCTATAACATTAAAAATTTTAAATAAAAATAAATTTAAAATATTCGTCTTTAAATGGCCAGTATTGGTTTTTTTGCCAATTTCATGTACGTTTCGTCATCCATCAAAACACATCCAGTGAAAATTTTGTCATTAGTCTAGCACATATTTTATCGAACAAGTTAACCAACACTCTCATCGATTTGGCCTTTTAATAACTCGGCAGCACTAATAGCAGTCCTGAACTCGAAATCGTTTTACCATGGAGTGGGGTGTGTTAAATTTTATGGTACGGTCATAGTTAAATTTCCTCGGATTATTTTTAATGAAGGTTATAAACTCTTTGTAAAGATTTCTATCAGTTGTGCCATGTAACGATTTATATCGTTGTTCAGCACCAATTTTTAATACGCCGATGGTCGAGTAAGCAGAGTCAATGCTCTTAAAATCGTGGACTCGAGTTCAAGACTCCTCAGCGCCAATACTTTTTTAATTTAATTTCTGCTGTAAAATTGGTTCAAACATTCTCATTAAATTAAAAAAAAATTGATTTTTGGTTAAATAATAATACAATTAGCAATTAAATTAAAAATATATATTGAGGCTTCAACTAGTCATGATTAACATCCAATCACACAGCTACTTTTACCACCGAGCCACCACCGACTTACATATATTGAGTGATATTCCTATATCGTTTATATAGCAGCCATTTGAATAAAAAAATTGAAAATTTTTGCAACAGCAATGGACTCTCCTTATTTGACCATCACCGTACAATTTCACTACCGCTCTATATACCCATACCCATCTTTTATACTTCCCACTATTACATTGAGAATATTGAAGTTTTGAACGGAAGCGGAGTTGGATTTGAGTAATTTTATTTCACCATCACCAATTTGACAGGAAAAGTTAAATCAAAAAATGTTTGGCTCGATCGAGAATCAAACTTAGATCTATAAATCCAAAGTCACTGACTGTGCTTACTGGCCCACCGCCACATATATATTTCATGCTACACAAAACTTTTATAGCTGTTTTTTGAATAGAAAATATTGAAAATTTTAGCAAAGGCAATGAACTCTGCGTTTATTTCACCAGCGCTATATACCCACCTTGTATACATGCCACTACCTGAAAAATATGAAAATGAACAGATGCTGTGTGTTGAACCAATTTGAATACAGAAGAAATTAAATTAAAATAAAATAATACCGTTGCTAATGGGACTCGAACCTATGTCCACGAATCCAAAGTCACTCTACTACCTCGCCCACCACCGTATATGTATTTGGTGTTATGCAAATTTGTTATACTTTCAAATTGAATTAAGAAACTTGAAAAAAAATTTAATAGAAGCTGATTTGAACCAAAAGTGTCCCAACATTAATTTCGTTTGAAACTTTACTGAACTGCATAGTGCCAGGTGCAACATTTAATGCGATGACATTCCAACCAGATTTTTTTATAAACAAAAATATTTCTGGACTCATTTGACCATCGCCGTACATTTTCATTGCTGCTACATCCCTCTTTTATACTTGGAAATTAATTGGGAAAATTTGAAAATTTAAATAAAAGCTGAGTTGAACTAATTTGTAAGATGAAATTAAATTAAAAAAACGTTAGTCCGAATGCCGCTTAAACTCACGTCCACTAGTCAAACGCCGAATACTCTGCTTACTTGACCACTGCCGTACAATTTCATTACTGATAAATCCATCTTTTATACTCATCATTTGAATAGAGAAAAATGAAAATTTAACAGAATCTGAATTGAATTAATTAGTAAGAAATTGAATTAAATTTTGTTTAGCCTTATCGAGACTTAAACTCATCTATACCTATTTGTTATACTTTTAATTTGTATAGGGAAATTTTTTATTTGGATGTTATTCATGTACTGACTTAAACTTAAAACTTGTATTTTCAGTGGTCAATATTGTAGCCCGCCTAGAAAATAGCATCAAGCATCATTGACTGGAACGGAAGTTTTATAATTTTTGAGAACATAAGGAGGAATAGTTTGTCAGATTTTTAACTTCTTTGAAATACACTGCTTGGAATGTCATCGCATTAAATGTTGCACCTGGCACTGTTCAGTTCAGTAAAGTTTCAAACGAAATTAATGTTGGGACACTTTTGGTTCAAATCAGCTTCTATTAAAATTTTTTTCAAGTTTCTTAATTCAATTTGAAAGTATAACAAATTTGCATAACACCAAATACATATACGGTGTTGAGCGAGGTAGTAGAGTGATTGACTTTGTCCCGTAGTGGCATGTATACAAGTATACGAGTCCATTGCCTTTGCTAAAATTTTCAATATTTTCTATTCAATTAACAGATATAAAAGTTTTGTGTAGCATGAATAATATATGTGGCTGTGGGCCAGTAAGCACAGTTAGTGACTTTGGATTTATAGATCTAAGTTCGATTCTCGATCGAGCCAAACATTTCTTGATTTAACTTTTCCTGTCAAATTGGTGATGGTGAAATAAAATTACTCAAATTGGATGTTAATCATGACTAGTTCAAGCCTCAATATATATTTTTAATTTAATTGCAAATTGTATCATTTTTAAATCAAAAAGCGGTTTTTATTTAAATTTAATGAAAATGTGTCGATGGCCCCGGCTAAATTTGTTTACCTTTGATTGAGGTTCGAACACTGCACAACATCCACGATTCCAAATCCTATGAAACCGCTTACTTTACCACTAAAATTATTTAATGCTAGACTGCGGCTTGAACTTAAGCTCACAATTCCAAATGCAACGACTCTGTTTACTGGACCACCGGCGTATATAAATTTGATGCTGTACAAATATTTTATGTTTACCATTTCAATAGAGAAAATTGAAAATTTTAGCAACAGGAATGGACAATTCATTACGGTCATATACAAGAGATGGCTCTTACATTTGAATTACGGTCATACACAAGAGATGGCTCTTATACTTGCCGAAGAAATTATGTTAATAAAGTATTGACACTGACGAGAATTGAAGTCGAGTCCACGAATGCAAACGCAATGACTCTGTTAACTGCACCACCACAATATATAATTTACATATTGCTATACAAATTTTTTATATTAGCCAATTCAATGGAGAAAATTGAAAATGTTAGCAACAGGAATGGACTATGCATATTTGTCCATTACCGTATATTTTCATTACGGTCATACCAAGAGATGGCTCTTATACTTGCAGAAATTGAATGTAGATTTCAACAGCAGCTGTGTTGAACCAATTTTTACAGCAGAAATAAAATTAAAAAAGTACTCGCGCTGACGAGTCTTGAACTCGAGTCCACGATTTCAAGAGCATTGACTCTGCTTACTCCACCATCAGCGTATTAAAAATTGGTGCTGAATAACGATATAAATCTTTACATGGCACAACTGATTTTGTACTTCGCGTATGCCCAAAGAGAAGAGTATAGAGGTATCACACGATCTAAATAGCCAATCCAACGATCCGAACCGTGAAATTAAATGCTCGCCAACATGATTTTTCAATAAGTACATTGCTTCGCGCGCTATATGGCAAATAGCGCCGATTTCTTGGAACCAAATGTCGTCGAGGTCGGGCTTTAATTTCAGGCAGCAAATATTCCGTTATCATGGCGCAATAAGGAGCACTATTCACAGGTACGTCCCGGCCGCCTTCTTTTTTGAAGAAATATGAACCGATGATTTCACAGGCACACCAATTACACCAAAAGATCTATTTAGTCGCGTATCATCCAATACTGTAAACTGGGATTCAAACTTTTCGATGGTATTCCAAATAGTGGTCTCGACAGGCCGCTTATGTCAACCGTAACTTGGTCTAAGCGCACGAAACACATTCCTCACAGAACACTGATTTTCATAATAAAGCTGAACGATTTGTACACGCTATGCCGGGCTCAGTCTTTCCGTGATGAAATATTAAACAATACTAAATAAATAAAAACACGATGACAGTATTCATGCGTCATTTGTCAAAAAGAAACAAATGAAAAACTCACCTCTAGATGAACGCTTTTACAAAATACTCCCGCGAACTGACGCATTCGATTTCAAATCGCTAAAATATCGTAGGTTGTTGACATCATTTTAATCGTCCACTTTGACAAAAGCCACTGCCAAGTAATCTACGTTATATTTTACGTGTCGACAACCGCTTAGATTACATGGCTTTATCCGCCCATCCTTGGGGTCAAGTGGCCGGATGATGGCTCGATATGACATACGAGCAAATAATAAAGGTTTCGAAGATGGAAATTTAGTATGGCTTTACAACCCACAACGGGAGAAGGGTTTATCACCGAAGCTGCAAACTTCATGAACAGGGCCGTACACTATCATCACAAAAATAAACGAAGTGGTCTACCAAATTAGGAAAGGGCAGCGAGGGAAGCTGAAAGTGGTGCATATAGAGCGATTAGCACTCTACAGAGAAGGTGAGTTGGATTCTGTTCGGGACGAATTACGATTAAATAGGTTAATTTTACGATTGTGGCGACATCACTATCTGAGTAGCGACACTGCTGTAAATGTAAACTGTAATAATTATGGGTGTCTAGACTATACAAGAATAGTCTAGACAATCTCGAACAATGTGGAATATTCTAGGTTAGAATATTTGGTATACATACGAGATTAAAATTTTAGGAGAGAGTTAGTTGTGTTTTAACCATGATAGTGCTAGTGGTAATAAAAGGGAACAAGTGAAAGATAAGTATTGTGAAGTTAAATAAGTAAATTAGTGTTTAGTGTATTTATTCGGAAATAAATAAATTCAACGAATATTTTATTTACAATCCAGTGATCGAACCTATACTTCTACAGTTGAACCAATTGAAAGAAGAAAATAAAAAAGGTTTTGACTCTAAGACTAAAAACATTTACAATGTAAGTTTTATTATAAATACATTTATATATTTAAATATAAGTATTGTTACGATCGTGGCGACATCTATGTTTGAATAGCGACACTATCGTTAATGTAAAATTGTTATAAAGTAGAACAGTATAGAGGTGTCTAGACTTATCTAGACTAATCGAATATTCTGGAGATTTCTAGAATGGTTAGAATATTTGGTATAAATACGCGACAAACATTTGGGAGAAGATCAGTTGTGTTTTAACCGTGAGAGTGCTAATAGTAATTAAAAGGAAAGTGTTTATAAAGTAAAATAAAGTGTTATTAAAGTGTTATATAGTGTTGTTAAAGTGTAGAAAATAATTATTGTGAAGTTAAATAATTAAGTTAAATAAGTGAATTAATTAAATTAGTGTTTAATCGGAAATAAATAAATTTAGTGTGTTCTAGAATTTACATCGTTTGTTTTATTCACAATCCAGTGATCGAACCTTGAATTTGACAAGGCAAAACCGTAACAGTATGTTTGCAATTTTTAAAATCAAAATGAAATTAAAATAAAAATTAAATTGTTTTAATAAATTATTTTCATGAGAATAACGCTTTCTTATGGTCATGGCCTCAGTTAATCTTGAGAATCGTATACGTATATTTATAAAATAATTTTTAATCCACACGAGACGCTTTAAGCAACGTATAATACACACCATCGGAAAATAAAAAACATCTGCTGTCAAATTAGTGTTGTTGTGATTTGTTTTGCAAATTCGATTTCGGAAAAATTCGATAACAAGTTTCATAATAAGGCAAATCCGCGGCGGATCGAATTTTTTAGATATCGAAAAAATCCGAAATCGAAAAATTTCATAATAAGGGCTCTGAACTATTTCACGAAACGAAAGCCAAGTATCCAAAATTAAATTTGTCGATGTCGAGTACATTTTGATCTCTGACGAAAACCAGCACGTGAAAAATACTCAAATTTTATCATGTAGCAGGCGAGAAGAATTCAAGCTCAGCTCCTATGCAAAGTAAAAATTTAAACACAAAGTGTTATACATCAGTGTTATACATCAGTGTTATCTCAGACCCAAACCGGCTCCTTTTTATTTCTTCTCGTTTGTTATCACCATAAAATTTAAATTTCGTTCGTGTATTGATTAAGTGAGAAGAAGTACCATGGGCCCAACAAATTATTTTAAATAAAATTTTGTACATACATATAACGAAAACCAGGTTTATTTTTTTAAATTATATTTAATATTTATATTTGCAATAATTATGTACAAAATTTACATAAAGGTACAATATTATGTTTGATCACAATCAGTTAATAATATTATTATTTTATTTATTATTTATTACTTTTTTAATTAATCATTTTTTTTTAATTTTTCATATTTTTTTAAATTAATTAATTAATTTTCATTTTGAATCAAATAATATATTATTCTTTTAATATGCTCTTTAAAATGAAAAACTAAAAGAAAAATTAAAAAACTAAACTTTAAAAACTAAAACTAAAAGAAATTCATTAAAAATATTATATTATTTGTTTTTTTTATGTATTTTTTTATTTTATTTTATTTTATTTATTATTAATATACTTATTATATACATATACGGAGACAAAAATGATTTAATAAACTAAAAAATAAAAATAAATTAAATTATTACTTCACTTGTACATAATGTAACATAAAAACAAACATTTTGTTTACTGTACTTTTTATTTAATTAATTAATAATTATAATTATTATGTATATATCGCGTTTTGCTTGTTTGGGAGGAGTAATCAGGACCTTTTTATTATATTTATTTTGTTTAATTAATTAAAATTTTTTAAAAATTATTTTTCTTTTATTTTCCATTAATTTTACTATCTAGTTTTTCATTTTTAATTATAGTAATATTGTTTTTATAATATATATGAATATTAATATTTTCTTTTATTCTTGATTACTGCAATTAGTTAATTTATTTACTAAGGTTTCATTTTTGATAATTAAACTGTACACGTAAATATAATTTAATATACAAATATAGTTATAAAAAATAATATAATAAACAAAAAAATTCATAACTAAACTTAAATTAAAATTAATAAAATAAAAAACAATAATGTTCAACTACATATATAATTAATTGTTTATTATTCTGGTATACATAGGGTGTTTTTAAATATAGGTTTTATATTTAACATGCCCGCAGAGTTAAATTCTTAGAAAAAATTATTCTTAGAAACTTTCAGTCATTACGTTAAAGCGTTAAAACGGTTTAAATCTAAAATAGAGCCTTACGCTATTTGTTGTTATTCTCAAAAACTATTTGATATAATTGATTTTTCTTTTCACTATTCTGCTCAGAATTAAATTTAATTCATTATCGTGAAAATGAGTTTGTGTTACTATTTGTCTGATCAAGTCACAAAAAATTGATCTTAAGTCGAAATATGAAATAAACCATAAAAATTGGACGTTTCTTATTAATCTAATAAATGAGGTCGTTGGCATAAACTTTTTATTTTTGTAATTGATAAAATTCCACATATTCCATTGTAGGATAAGAATTGTATAATTTATGAGTGGTTCCTTTACCAACGATATAAATAAAACACTTTCAGTTAACACAGCTACGTGTATTTAGTTTTATAGGTGTTTATTTATAGTTTTTATAAAGAACCACTTATAACTTAACAAATATTTAAACTACAGTTCCTCAATGTTCTATTGTTATGTTCAGAAAGCTAAGGTTATAAAAATAAAAAGTTTATGTCAATGATCTTATTTTTTAGACTAATTAATAAGAAACATCGAATTTTTATGATTTTTTTTATATTTCGCCTTTAGATCAATTTTTTGTGATTTGATCAGACAAATAGTAACACAAACTTATTTTCACGATCAATTAAATTTAATTCTGAGTAGAATAATGAAAATAAAAATCAATTATGTTAAATAGTTTTTGAGAAGAAAACTAAATAGCGCAAAGGTTTATTTTAGATTAAATCCGTTATAATGCTTTAAGGTTAACGCATTTGAAAATTTCTTAGAACAGTTTTTTCTTAGAATTTAACACTGTCAACACGCATGCTAAATATAATACCAATAATTGAAACACCTTATATATATATATATATATATATATATATATATATAAATATATATATATATATATTTATATATATATATATATATATATATATATATATATATATATATATATATATATATATATATATATATATATATATATATATATATATATATATATATATATATATATATATATATATATATATATATATATATATATATATATATATATATATATATATATATATATATATATATATATATTTATATATATATATATATATATATATACATATACATATATATATATATATATATATATATATATATATATATATATATATATATATATATATATATATATATATATATATATATATATATATATATATATATATATATATATATATATATAAATATGTATATATATATATATATATTTATATATATATATATATATATATATATATATATATATATATATATATATATATATATATATATATATATATATATATATATATAAATATATATTTATATGTATATTTATATATATATACATATATATATACATATATATATACATATATATATACATATATATATATATATATTTATATATAATTTTTTTTTACTTATAAATAATTATTTGTATTAAAAACAAATTTTATTTTTGCATGTAAAAAACGTTGTCGTTATTAGTTTAAATTAAAATTAAATAAAATTAAAGTGAAAAACCGAAAAATTCCTTATATAATATTATATATTTACTTAATATTTAATTACAAAAAATAATTAAAAATTATATCACACTAATAACGACAAGATTTTTTATGTATTTATTCATTTCTTTAATTAAATTATTATTTTAGTTCTTGGTTATTCGAATAAAATAAATTTTAAACAAACCAATATTTTTCCCCATTTCTTTATATTATGTATTGTTGTATTTAGGTGTAATATTTAAATTAAATTTTAAATCGGCTCATGAATTTTTATCATTTTAATTAATAAAAATTTACATGTACTTATCAATAATTTATAATTATATTTATTTTATTTCATTTTCATTTAAATTGTTTTCTTCTAAGCGCAATTTAGATAAATAATTAATATTTTTTTGTATTTATTTAATATTTTGAAAAATAGCTTGAAATTAAATTTAAATAAAAATTCTTCTTCTTCATCTTTTTAGTTTTAATTAATTTTTAATAGCTATAATATTAGTTTTTATCATTATCATCATTTTGTTTCTCGCCTTATATAGTTTAGGATTTGTCAGTTTCTCATCAATTATATATTATGTTCGTCGTATATTTTTTTTATCATTCATTTTAGGGGATATATATATTTAGTCCGGTAAGAGAAGTAAAATTTGGGCATTTATTTAGACAGTAGCAATAATAATTAGTAAATGTGCAATTTCAGCAACACGATGTAGTAAATCAGGTGCAATTCGTGCCAAATTCTCATTAGCAAAATCACATGATGGGAATATATGAACAACATACGCAGCTTGTTGACTACCTGGTGCAGCAATATTAACAATACCAGCCGCTTGTTTTTGTTGAAGATACGTTATGAAACCACTTTGAAGATTTTTTGATTGTTGTAACACATCCATATGATCACGGCCACACGGGAGCGCAAGCAACATGCAGTGCTCATTATCAGTCTGAAAATACATCAAATTTTGTGTTAGAAATTGTATTTCACTTCGATCGTTGTTTTAAATTCCAACTAACCTGCATTTTCTTCGAAACTCCATCCAACTGGGACTGTTCCAATCTCATACGCTGGGCAATACGTAAAGGTGGTGTAGAACCATCGCTATTACATGGTAGAGAATCCGTTGCTACTTGAGGATTACCAAATACGAAATGCATTTGTACAGCAGCTTGATCATTTTTGAGTGCCAATAATCCTTGCCACATAACTGGATACCTTTGTAATAGCATTAGTAGCGAATCACCTTGTGGTGGCACTTGACTAGCATGTGGTGGTGTTGCCACTTGCAAATTACGTCCAGTCGTAGGAGCTGGTACTAGACTACCATGCGATGGAATATTAGTGTACCCTAGAATTTTCAAATACATATATTTCGTGAGATTATTTTGAATTCAACAAAATATTTAATTTTATTTTACCTGGAATCGATGTTCGTTCTCTTTCTCGACGTTGCTGTTCTCGATCTCTTTGTTCACGCTCCTTATCGATTATGGTCGCTGTTATTTGTGCCGCCGCTTGCGAATGAATGTGTGAAGTCAAATTGGTAGGTGGCGCTTGTTGGGCTGTATACACTGGAACCACATTACGCTGATGTTGCGAATGATGGTGATGTGCTGGTGGTGGCTCAGCTAATATAGCGCGAGATGGTACTTCATGATACCGTGCACTAGCATCGGGGTAATGTGGATGTGGTATTCTAGCACCATGTACATACACTTGTGCCACTTGAGGCGAATCTAAATACACAAATTTATTAGAAACATTCGAGCGTTTATATTATCACGAACTTGATTACCTGTAGCTCGATCTTGTGGAGACTGTAAACTATGTGGCACTGTTGTGCGTGGACCACTAGTCGGTCTACGCAGTTCAAGTGGTGGACTTGTGCCAATCGTTGTTTCATCCATATCAGGAATATCTGGTTTCTCCCCAGTTCCTGGCAATATTGGTGATCTGAAACAAACATTATTTATATAAATAACTCCCAATTAGTTTGGTAATTCGATTCTTACCTTGGTATAAAAGGAACCCGAGCACCGTGACCCATTTCTTGTGCTTTATAATACTGATACATCATCAAATGTTCGCGCGGAACTGTACGGATTGGTGAATAGTTGACGTCACCCTACAAAATTACCGAAAAAACGATAGTTAATTATCAAATAACATAAAAAGATCGAATTTCTAAATTTCACCGGAGTGATAGGAGATAGCTGCTGATGAGCAGCAACTGGATGATTTTGTGAACGTGTGGTACTACCATAACCACTTATATCTTTATGCTTTAAGTCATAACACAGACGTGTGTAAAAGCAGCGTCCAATAGACAATAAAGAAATGGTCAGGCATCTTTTATAAT
Organism: Tipula unca; assembly: GCA_951394425.1. Lineage (NCBI taxonomy): Eukaryota > Metazoa > Arthropoda > Insecta > Diptera > Tipulidae > Tipula > Tipula unca. Next base: position 185,716,896 of record OX596381.1, on the reverse strand, counting down.
TAACTTAAAACATAAATGCAATAAACTTACCAAACTGGCCTCATAAGCTGGATTCGGTAATCCACTTTGCAATGCATGTACACGACTTTGCTCTTGTGGACTAATCGGGGGTATCGTTGTACGATTGGAAACTAAAAAAAAAATCATTTAAAATCTGGTTGAATGCGACACAATGTATAATATCACTGTACTTACCCGTAACAACAGAATGGTGATGTTGCTGCTTAAGAGGCGGACTGGCAACTGACCCGGTAAGAATTTGCGGCGTTTGATGCCGTCCCAACAACTGTTTGGTCGAAGGTGGGGCCGCTGTTGTTATTTGCTGTTGATGTGCTGGTTTTACAACATGCAAACCAGTTGGACCGGTTGCCTGTTGTACTTGGGGCGATGGTTGATGATGTGCTGGTGCTGGACTAGTAATGATGTGGTGCACTGGCGATTGGTTTTGTAAATGTATAGGCTGCTGCACGACTTTTGTAGATGAATGTATATGGGCACTTGTTGCTGACTGACCAGCTTGCTGTTGCTGCTGTACATGGTGAATTGATCCAGATGGCAAAGTTTGTTTAACAATTTGATGTTGTTGTGAACTACTCGGAGCTTGTTTAATAATTATCTGCTCGGATTGATTGCGTCCAGCTATCTGAATTGTTTGGGCTGAATGTACAATTTTAGCAGGTGAGTAAATCGACTGTGGCGATGATATGTTGCCACTGCTATGGATCACTAACTGTGGTTGACTAGATTGTTGGGGCGATGGTTGTTGTTGTTGAAGATGCGTTGTATGCCCAGACTGCGTCATGTTAATTTTATGAATGTTCTGAGGAATGGATTGTGATTGACCCGAAGCTGGTTTGGGCTGTTGACTTTGCGGTGGCTGCTGCTGCGGCTGCATTTTAATACGCGGCGATAATGTTGCTTGTGATATTGTCGAATTCATTGGATGATTCACATTCACAAGCAGGTTATGTGGAATGTTTTGGGTAACTTGTGGTTTCTGAGGCATCTGTATATGACTGTGTTGTTGCAACTGTTGTTGTTGTAATGTAATTTGTTGTTGACTCGGCAATGTTGACAAACCACTTTGTTGCAACGACTTCATATTGACCGCAGTCGAATTGATAATGATCGTATTCGGCTGTGCTTGCTGTTGTGTAAGTGGTTGTACTTGGGTTGGCATTTGTGGTATACCACCGATACTAATCTTTGTAACTTTCTGTTGTGGTTGAGTATGGTTTGATAAATTTTGCATATTTTGTGGTATGATAGTCGAAATTGGTGGCTGTTGTTGCTGGACTGGTGGATTCTGCATTTTATGTAATTGAGTTGAATTCAACACATGACTCTTCAAAGTCATTGGTTTCGGCTGTGTTTGTTGTTGTTGAGCCTGCGGCTGTGTTTGATGTACAGTCTGCGAAGGATTATTCACCACTACAGGCGTCTGCTGAATTTGCTGAGATGTCGATACCTTTGGAGTTAAATTATGTTGTATTTGTTGGAATTGTGTTTGCTGTTGTGACAACTGTGCGATTTGATGTTGTGGTGTCTGCTGCTGCACCTTAGATAAACCAGAAACGCTTGTGGTCATAATAACCGGAGATGTATTCGACTGTGATGTAGTCGAAATTATTATTGGGGATTGCTTTTGTGCCGGAGGAGGCTGTAGTATAACTTGTTGCTGTGTTTGTAGTTTTTGAATATTTGACACAGTCGATACGATAAGACTTTGACTGGTTACTGGTACTGCAGCCTTATTAGCAACGGGAACAGTTTCATCTGTAGAATTATGATGTTTTACAATCTCAGGTGGAGTTGGTACCTTTGGCGGTGGTGCACCGGGAACTGGAATATATTGACCTTCTTTACTTTGCCTCATCACCATTAATTCTCCTGTAACTGGATCGATTAATGTTGTTGGCTCACTAGGCTCAGGTGTTTTCTGTGCAGGATGCTGGGATGGAACTGTCACTATGTTAATAGTAGTTGGCTCTTTAGTTTCAGTAGTTGTCGCCTTCGTTTCCTTCACAACATTTTCAACAATGGGTATTACTTCGGTTGTTGTCTTAATCGCTTCAGTTGACAAATCTGGCATACTCTTCTCTTCGCTACGTGGTTTCTCGTCACTACTGTCTGTCGAAGTTTCTGATGTTTTACGATCTTTTCCTTTTATGCGATTTGCCCGTGGTGACTTTCTTACATCTCCAGTACCCACATTAACAGCTGATAATTTATCAGTTTGCACAAGCACTGGTGGTGCTTTAATTGTTGTAGTTTGCCGTGTCGAGCGCCGCGGTGGCGTTAATGATGATGGTGGACTATTACATGTTTGAGATCCTTTTGGCGAAGTCGATAAATTTCTTACAACATCCTCAATTACGTCATCAACAGTATTTCGTGAACCATCACGCTCTTGTAGTCGCCGAGATTTTCTTGTATTTGCAGCCGGAGATAGGAAATCTTCCTTATTTTCGTGCATATTTGGTGGTACAGGAGATGGAACCACTGTTGGTGCATGTGACGGTACTTGCGGTTTCTGAACTGTAACACTTGATATTGTAGTAGTTTGCGTTCCACTAGTCTGAACAATGGATTGGGGTTGCGACGTACTTAATGTTACGTGCGGTGCTGCATTAGGCTGACTCGATACAATCACATTTGGGCTTTTGATTGTGAGTATCAATCGTGGACGAACCTCTTCGCCAGAGTCCTCATTAAATTCATAAATATCAGATTCAGAATTTGTGTTACGTGGTTTGCGCTCGTCCGGTGTTGCATTTGAAATACTATGGCGGCCCGATTGTTTACCACCACGACCGCGTCGAGCACTAGTTGCTTTACCACCTCGGCGCGTTTGTACACCACTAGCCGTCACTGAAGGTGTAGATGATTGCTGGGAATGATGCACAACATAAGCCTCTTGTAGTTGATTAGATTGAATTACAATTTTGTTATTGTTATTGTGATTGGTACGCTGGGTATCCTTTTTGCCACGGGCTGTCCGACCACCTTTACGATAAACAGATTTATCCGTATCTCTATCAACATGATCTCCAACACCTTCATCAAAATCTTCTTCTTCGTGAACATTCGCAACAGGTTGGCCAACCACAGGTAGAGTTGGCTGTTTCTCTTCTTGAACTGACGGAGTAGGTATAATGGTGGCAGGTTGTTTTTCTTCTTTAGTGGATTCTTCCATCACCGATGGTAATTCCGGTGGTTTCGACGGCGTTGTTGTTATTTCTTCATTCCATTCTTCTTTTGTTAATTCAGAACCTTCTTCTGAAGTATCTTCACCTGAACATAAAGCATCCACCTTCTTGATAACAGACTCGATATTAACTTCTTTGGCTGACCAGTAATCACTGTCCTCTTTTGAATCATGTTCGATGGGATCGTCTTGCGAATTTGACAATTTAGTAAGGTTTTCTTCGGTCAGCAGTGATTTTGGTACATTGATTGATGCCGGCTGCGAAGCTTGTGGTTGAGGTTCTTGTGGTTTTTCCATAATTTGCGGTTGAGATAGTTCAATTGGTTTCTCTGGTGCTATTGCTTCTGATAGTACAATTAAATTATCTTTCTTTTCACGTGGAAGTTCTGGTACAATTTCCTCAGGTTTCGAAGAATTCTCAACTATATTTTCAATTGTTGATTTCGAAATCTCCGGCTCAGAAATTTGAACCAGCTCCATTGGCGGAGGTGGTAGTTGCACCGGTGGTTGATGCGTTGGTTTAGGTGGTACCGGCTGCTGTGGTGGAAGTGGCTGAGCTTTTATCAATGACAAAGAATCAATATTGGATGGCTGCACACTTTGTGACTCTGATGTTTTAGGTGATGATACAGGTGGTGTGGAAAGTAGCGCTGGCATAGGCGAAGATTGTGTAACCAGTGTCATTGGCGGCTTAATAATATTTTGACAAACAATAATCGATGAATGTGATCGACTATTATGCGAGTCCGATAGCTCTTTAGGCTGAGCTGCTTGATGTTGTGCAGTTTGTTGCAATGAATGTTGCATTTTTTCCATAGGCTGAGGTTGTTGTACGTGCAATGAAGCCTGCACAGTTTGTAATTTTGGTTGTTGCAATATTACGATGTTTTGACTTTGTGGTGGTTGCTGTACTGTCGGTTTAGTGGATATAACAATTTTTTGTTGTTGCAATTGTTGTTGCTGCTGAATTTGTTGTTGTTGCTTTAATATAACATGTTGCTGTGTAGTAAAATTATGTTGCTGCAACATTTTATGATGTTGAAACATTTGATGTTGCTGTTGAAGTTGTTTCTGCTGTTGCTGTTGGAACATAATTTGCTGATTTTGCGACGTTATCACTTGTTGCTGCGAAGGTTGCGTATTGTTGACACTGATCTTGGACTCAATCATTTTTGGTGATGGATTTATTGTCTGCTTAATTTGTTGATTGATGATCGTATTCGATGGTAATGTCGTAATTATTGTCTTCGGTTGCTGCTGTACTTGTTGTGGTTGCTGAACTTGCACCTGTTGACTAGGTGTAGCGACTGGTACCACACGCATAGTGGTCGAATATGTAACCACAGTAGGTTGCGGTATTGATGGCTGAACTTTTGTTAACATTGCATCGCTTATTGAAACTGATGGTTGTACCAACTTTTGATTGTTTTGTGTCAGCACTACATTTACGGTTTTTTGTGGTTGGCTTGGTGCTTGTGGCATCATTATATTAGCCCCACCTACAGCTTTCTGTGCAATTGGCGTTAGTATTGGTGTCACTGGAACACGGTTGATCACAATATTTGTTTGCCCTGAATTTGGCTGTGGTTGCTGCTGTTGTGGGCCCTGTGATTGTGACGAAATTACACCACTCGTCGTCAATAAGGTTTGATGTGTAGATGGTGAAGATAATCTCTGCTGCACAACCACGGAATGTTGCGGTATCACAGGACTAAGTTGTGGCGACATTCTTTGATTTTGCGATCGGATTATATTCGGGCTTTGCGGTGAATTCGTACGTTTTATTGCCTCAGGACATTGGAATTGTGATTGTTGCGGGACTTGAGTTCGCGGACTATGTACTCGTGTAGGTTCAGTTGCCCGTGGCGAAACCATAATGCCAAGTGGATTATATATTAGATGCTGCTGCTCGGGAATGGATATTGTCGGTGGTTGCATAATAAATTGTGTATTTGCTCGACTAATATGTTGTTGAATAGTCTGTGGTTGTGAACTACCCGATATAGTAAATTGTTGTGGCCTAATCGCTGACAATCTTGTAGGGCTATTGCTGGGTTTCGGAAGTGACGATTTAGTAATCGTAATATTCGAGCTTCTAATTGGCTGGACTACCTTTTGTGTTGTAACGGTTGTGCTTATCGGCGGCTGAGTTGTTATAATACAAGGCTCAGACCTTGAAACAGACACAGAAGAAACAACTTGTGCAGCACTCGTTGTAATTACTGGATCTGGTTTTATAATCGAAGCTGTAGAAGTGATCGTGATAATCTGTTGTTTAACTTCAGCCTCCTTTTGAGATGAAGACATTGGCACTGCAGCCGACTGTTTTTCAATAACAGTTCTTTGAATTTGTGCTAAATCTACATCGGGCGTCTTTGGTGGGTTATCAAATTTAAACTGATTGACAGTTTCTTCTTCTTGATCCTCAGTATCTGTATCGATCCTAAGGTCATTTTCGGATTGTGGCGTATCTGGTTTTATGTCTAATTCTTCCGCGTTCAAGCTTTCTAAAGCCTTCCTCATTTCCTCGGCATCTTCTTCCGGAATTACTGTCTCTACCGGGTTTGGTGGAGACGATTCAATATTTTCTGGCTCATTTCCATAGCAATCACTATAATCTTCTGCGTTTGACGTGCCAAATGATTCACCCAGTAGGGCGGCAACTGCATCTTCGGTCTCCTCTTGTGAGATGACTACACGCGATTTTTCTTCAATTTTTTCTTCAGGTTTAGATATTTTAACTATAGCGGATGTTACTGACGACAGTGGGATTGGATCATCGACTTCAATTTTTGATAATTTTTCAGAATTTTCAAATTCTTTGGAAAGAGACTCAACAGCAGATTCATGAATTTTATCGTCATCAACACCACCAAATCCTGGTATAAAATTAGTTTCTTGTTTCGCACGCTTATTCTCAATATGCGGTTTTGTTGGGGTGGTCGGAGTTAAAGGATGTTCACTTGTCGTGGTTAAATTACTTCTGGGTGGGCTATCCTCAATCAAACAAGGTAAACTTGGTGATTGTTTACTTAAATTACCGCTAGGTAATTCAACATTCGAATCTGGTATTTTAATTGGGAGTGGCGGTTCTCTTTTAATTGGAGTTGAGGACGATATCGTTGCACTGCTGTGATGATGGTGATGTTCACGTTTCTGATGTTTTTCCTCCTTTGATCGTTTCTTCTTTTTTTTCTTTTCTTTGTTACGATGACCGTCTTGCATACTACTATCATGTTTACTATCGGAGATATTCAATACTTCGGAATTTTCATCATTTTCCCCGGAATATCGGAATAAATCATTCATTACTTCAATATTAGAAGATTTGTTTTCCAAAGATTTTTGATTTTCTGTAAGAACTGCATCATACGATTTACTATCGCAGTCTTCCATTAATTGAGCCTCTAGGGCACGACCGGCTTCATCTAAATCGACACTATTATCATCCTCTATTGCAGCTCGAATCTTTTCTCTTTCTTTCCGTTTCTTTTCTTTCCGTTTCCTTGATTCCTCTCGATGTCGTTCTTTTTCACTCGGAATGCTGGGTTGCTCCATCGGAGGGGCTTTAAATTCATTTTCACTATTATCAACCGATTGAACTTTGTTGCTGCCAGTTTCATTTTCCTTAACTTTTACTTCTTCGATAGTTTCATTTGGTTTTGCATTCTCTTGTACATTCATTTTATTTGGAGCTTCATTCACGGTTACAATTTCAGTTGAATGGTCAGAGTCTTCGTCGGTGATTGGACCAAATATATCTTCCATTTTCTCACCTCTTTTATTCGTCGACGAAGTGGAAATTGTATTTCCGCTCATCTCGTTATGTTGTTCCAACGAGTATCCATCAGACGATTTTGACTTTTTCGATTTCTTCAATTTACGCTCGTCTTTACTTCGTTCTTTACCACTACTATCGTATTCCTTATCACGTCGCTTTTCTTTCTTGCTGCTATGTTTCTTCTTCTCGACTAATGATTGTTGCAGCTGCTCGGATTTATTAAAATCGACACTATTTGCAATTAACAGAGGCGACTGGGATTCTACTTTAAGATTAGCTGACTCGTCTTGTTTTTCGATTTTAATATCGATTGCAGGCGGTAAGCTCTTTTGCCGTTTTTGTTTTTTCTTGTGTTTTCTTCGCGTCTCCGGACTAAACAATTGATCAAACGTATCTTTTCCACTCAAGTTATTATTATCGCCACCACTTATGCCAATATCCGATAAATGTTCTTTCGATTCCTGTTTTATCGTGGCGGGTGGGTTGACATTTTTGCAGATTCTATTTTCGTCGTCAGTTGAATTATTTGACTTGAGCCCCGGCTCCAATTTTATTGATTTCAATTTAACCATAGCGATATCATTTTCAGATACATCATTTTCAGTTTTGATACTTATATCGTTGAGTTGTTTATTAGATTGACATTCTGAAGATATAGTGACAGTGGGGACTTCTTTCGATTCTTCTGATTCCGATTTAATGTGATTCGCCGGTTTTTGATTACTATTATGATATTCATCGTCCGATGTATCAAAATGTATACGACCTTGTGATCGACTACTTTTACGTGACGTAATTTTACGTCGTGGTTTTGAATGTTGTATCATCGAACTATTAGATGTATCACAACTATCATGTTCGTGTTTATACTGTAGACGAGATAGTTGATCGGCTTCAGAATCGGATGTATTAAAATCAATTTGTACGTGTAAATGACGCCGTTCATTATCGTCATCCGAGCTACTTGCAATGAACGGTGATTTATTTGATTTATGATTGTGACGTCGAATGCGACGTTCTTGATCAAAATCACTATCGCTGTCTTCATCCCAACTGGTCGATCGCTTCTTCTCTTCACGTTTTGCTCGACTTTGTTTAAGTTGATTGAATTTCGCCTTGATCTTCTTTTCCTCCTCTTGCTTTTGCATATTTTTACAGGAGCGTGCCTTCACTTTATCGTACATTGAGATATAAGTCGGACCTTCATCAGGTATATCAAATATGGAATGTTGTCGATTATGTTTTGCTAAACTGTCCGAATCAGAATCATCCGAACTATTAAGCAGTCGATGTATTTTCTGCTGATGATGTTGTTGTTGTTGCTGCTGATGCTGTTGTTGTAATCGCTCTTGACTTTGATGTGATGACCCGCTTTTACGATCAGACCCACTTTTGTTGTGATGATCATCATTATTGTTTCGATGTGATGAAGATCCGGATGACGAGGATGACGATTTTCGATTCTCAATATTTTTCGTAATGCTTCCAGCATCACTGCGGCGTCGTTCACCTGATTGTTCGGCCAACGGTGATGAGCCCATAATATTGCTATCATCGCGCTGTTCCATTTCCCGATGTTTCTTTTTATGCTCCTTACGCTTCTCTTTATTGTGATGCTGAGCAAGTAGCACCTGATCGTCTTCACTCGATCTAGTATCCAAATTTTCTAAAAAATTTACGCTTTCAAATTCATTGCGATGATGATCAAATTCGGATTCTTTCTTTTTCTGCTTATGGATCGATTTGGTTTGATCATCGATCGAAGACTTTATACATTGTTGCGACTGTAAATTATACTTCTGCTGTTGTTTATCATCGATTACCTCTTTTCGGATCAAATCGAACGTCGATAAAAGTTGATTCGATTGCTGGCTGTTCACTGAATTTACATGCATATTCTCATTCTCTTTCAATTTACTGGAAGAATTAGTCGACTGTTTGTGTAACGAGCTGGATGAGGACGAGGATGATTTATGTTGTTTATGTTGAGATTTTTGTTGATCACGTGAATCTCGCCGATCAACCACTTTTCTATGTTCATTATTCATTCTAATCCGCTTTAACTCATCACCCTCGTTTGTATCACTTATACGGCGTTTTGCACCTATCACTCCAGTACCCGAAGTGCTTCCACCCGAACTGCTATTACGTTCACGTCGTTTCAATTGACTGAACTCTTCGTTCATGTAATAGTTTTCTTTTGACTTTTCATCAATTTTGTCATTTTCGGTTTTAATTACATCATTTTCGTTTTCCTTTTCAGAATGCTCTGATTTTATCTCGTTATCCTTTATATTTAAATCTTTTTCTTTACTACTACAACTATTATTACTATTACTTCGTTGTGTTTGCTGCAATTGATTTATTTCCTCTTTATTCTTTTTGGGTTTTTCTTTATCTATTTTAACGATTTCATGCTCGGAAATATTCTCTGGATTCGGTGGGGGCTCCTCATCAAATGTTTTTCTGCGATCTAGACATTCCTTTGATTTATTATTACTACTACTGTTATTACTTGGCTGTTGTTTATCATCTCTCTTATTACTACTTGTATTATTACCGGATGGTTTCACACTTGATAATGATGACAATGAAGAATTACTACTATTGCTGCTGCTACTGCTCGACGATTGAGTAGTAATTATAGGCGTCATTACCATTGATTTATTTATCGTTGGTATGGTCGCTGTCAACAAATCCACTGACGAACGTCGTGATTTATTGCTACCACTATTTTCATTTTCACTGTTATCATCTTTCAGAGAGGATGACGACGATGATGTGGTAGTTGCTGGTAATTTTATAGTACCTGTATTTGTACTACCAGGCACTGATGTACTTTTATTTAGAATACGTGTATTACTACATATATTTGTTAATGATGATGACTTCTCCGTTAAACTTACACTTTTAGTAATTGGCATTGATCGATTTAATGGTTTCGGCGATGAGGCAACATTCGATGTTGTGATTGTTGTCACATTCGACGGTGTAGTTGTTGTTATTGATGAGCTACTTATTGTATTACTGCTATTATTTGGTGGATGACTTGGAAACGGATATTGTAATCCTTTTGGTATAACTACACAATTTTTTATTGTACTATTAACGACATTCGGTGATGGAGACGGTGAGTTGTACGGTGAAATTGGTTGTGGGCTATTCATGGGCGACGATGTCGTTGTATGATGTCCACCAACCAATCTCTGTTGCAAATGTAATTGATTAACCGACGACGAAATTGTCGTCGTAACCAATGGTTTCATATTCATCGTTATTGAGGCTGGGGTTTGTGCTGTGGTCGTGACTACACTCGATGATACTCCAATACTCACAACACCTGCAGTCGTTGTAATTGATGAGGTAAAATTTGTAATCGATCGTGAAAAACTCGTAAACTCTCGTGGCTCATATTTATCTCCAATATTTTCGAGCCGCTTCAAATCATCATCAAATATCGATTTTTTAGCCAGCACTGATTTTAAAATATCACTCGGTTGCTCGTTATCCAAATCGAAAAATTTGTGTCGTAAATAGAGCGACGACGAAGAAGAATTCGGTTCTGGATGAGATGATGATGATAATGACGACGATGATCCTTGTACTAAACTATTTACATTTGTTAGGCTACCACGATTTGTATTATTTCCGGACCATCGTTCAAACATTTCGTCTAGTGTTTTAATTCGTTCCTCTAGTGATGGACTACCAGTTGGTGCCATTTCTGAATCACTCGAGTTTGAACTTAATGAAGGCGCCCGAGATGGACTGGCTGGCGGTTGCTCAATAACACCACCAATGCCGCCACTAACACCACCAACTGCACTGCTGCTACTACTATTAAGTTGTGTTATATTCAGAGGTGGTAAAACTTTTGGACTCGATTGGTTATTATTACTACTATTATTATTACTTAGATGATGATGGTGGTGGTGGTGATGGTGGTGTGGATGATGATGGTGAGGTGGGGGACTCGATAACGTAAGACTATTTAGACTAGTTTGATGATTATTATGTTGTAAATTTGTAGAGGATGATGTTGAAGAATGATGTGTTGACATTGTTCCACCAATTCCACTTGCTCCTCCAACGATAGCGACACTCGCCGATGATGCCGACGCTAGTAACGATGATGTACTATTACTACTCGATAGTAATGGACCAGTAAATAAACGATTTTGAAACATTTGCAATGCAAATTTTGGCAATGGCAAAGTTAAAGGTTCATTATTCGGTATTCGATCACGTGCGGTTGGTATTCGTCTTGGTTCGGTTGGTATTATAAGTGTAGTATTTTCTGGTCGTTCATCACATAGTGGCGTACCAGGTCGTGAACCATCAGCACTTTCCCCCCCAGACGCTTCATGCGAATGGTGCGAATGTAATTGATGACCACGACCCCGTGACGAATGATGATATTCCGTTTCTGATGCCCCCGATGTTTTTCGCCTTTTACATACATTATGATGTGATGATGGATAAACATTCAATAAGCTATGATCATCGCATCGACGTGATAATAGTAAATTATCTGTGGACGGTCTACGACTATTATTATTATTATTATTATTACTAATATTACTATTAATATTACTACTACTATTAATTGTATTACTATTTGTATTACTACTTAAAAATTTTTGACCACTACTACATTCGGACAATCGTCGTATTTCAACACTTTTACGATGAATATGGTCGATACTTAATTGAGTTAACAATAATAGATTAGATGAAGAAGAAGAATCACAGATTGAGTCACTGTTGTTATTACTATTACTTATACTTAATTGATTAACCACACTATTATTTTGTACATTTATTGTGTCTATTACATTTCCACTATTATTAGATTGTTGTATTCCACTACTAACACAATTATTAACACAATCACCAACGGCAGCAGCACCGCGACTACTTTGTAGTAACAACGACGGCGTTGTTATCGTTTGATTTGAATTATCAAATTTTATTCTCTTCTTAGGACTAAATAACTGTTCATCGCTACTCGATGATGGGCATTCCTCCAATTGTTCTAACAAATGCGAACGTTCTTTTTGCAAATGTCGGATATCACCTGGAGATTGAAATGGGAAATTATTGTGATTAGATAAAACTTTAGTTTTGATTTTATCGTCATTCAAAATATTCCCACCTGGACTTTTATCAGTACGTCGTCGTAGCGGTACCGCAGATATTGCTGCTGTTCCCGCTGGTAATATTGTAGTTGGTGTTGTCGGCGCCGCATTTAAAATTTCAGGTTCAACTATACTTAAACGACTCGATACTGATAATGTATTTATAGTAATTGGTGCTACACCTACTGCAATTGATGGTGGTGGTGATTCAACCAGCCGATCCTTATGGTACACTGTGGTCGATGTTGCTACGGCAGCCGCTTCATGATCATAAATTTCATCATGCGATGCACCGGAGCCTTGACTATATTCGTCATAATTTTTAAACCGCCTGCCATCGGTCGTAGGAAATTCAATTCCTACATTGTCATAATATTCGGCGGGATATCGTACTACCCGTGATGTCCTGGACGGCCCTCGCGGTGTATTACCACCCGAATTACTAGGCGATGCGGCCCCACTGGAACTTATATTACTATGCCGACTAAATGACGACGTTCGTGATCGCGACGGTGTATCATATCGATTATAACGTGCCCCAGGCACCGAAACAGTTGTTTCAAATCCCCGAGTTGAAACTTCACGCACTGTTTCAAAACCGAGAGATCGATCACGTTCCAATGGTTTATCTAATTTTTCATAAAACGCCTCTTGACACTCGCGTGACGCAAAATCAACTTGCAACTTTCTGCCGCGAAGTGTTATTCCTCTCATCTCTTTAACAGCCGTTTGCGCGTATTGTATTTGTTCAAAAAATACCAGCGCTAATTTTCGATCGCGATCGATGGCTACCTGTGATACGGGGCCAAATCGATTAAATTGTGTGGTCAAATAATTTTCGCTAACCGAATCGGAAATTCCATCAATCCAGACACAATTTGTTGGCATAGATTTGCCAAAACCTAATTTTATGCGATTATTGCCTAGATGCTCCCCATCCATTTTTCTCATTGCTTTAACCACTGATATTATATCGGAATACTGACAAAATGCATATGCTGTAACACCCTGTTTTTTAATATCTATCTCGATTATTTCGCCAAAACATTCAAAATGTTTTCGCAAATCGTTTGCCGTTATATCCTTTTCTAAATTACCAATAAATAATGTACGCGTTGATTTTGGATGATATTCGTCAAGTTCTGCTTCATAGGGACGAAATTCATTATCGTCTACGTCATAACCTTGATATGGTTCGACTTCTATTTTACATCCAAAAAATAATTTATCGTGTGATACTTCTAATGCTTTTTCTACGTCGTCCGGTTTTTTAAAACATACAAGTGCATAACGATCAGTACTTTGGCCAACTACTTTAACCCATGTCACTTTACCGTGTTTTTTATATTCATGAAATAAACCATCCTTTAGTGAAGTATCTGATGACCGGGCTGGTAAATTTCTAACACATATGGCTAATGGGCGATTATCTTCGGAATGCACAACCGGATTGGGATTTGATGTATTTGGTGTTGGTGCTGATACAGCAGATTGTATATTACGGGAACGCGAGGGTGGATCTGTTCCACTATTTGGACTACCACTTTCGTTTGAATTTGATGTTGTACTATTAGTTGAACTACAGCTACTTGGACTACGTGAATGTGATCGAGATGAATCACCACTTTCACCACCGCACGATGGTGGCGATTCACTACCAGATCGTAATAAAATTTTCTTATTTATTTTTTTATTACTAGACTTTTTTATCGTTAATATATCATCATTATTTGAATTTCGTCGCTCTAAACCAACATCATAGCCCGAATCGGGTGTTACGACAGCACTAGCAACATTACCATACACATTACGTGATGATGTTGTTGTTGATGATGTACCACTATCATACCAGGTACTCGACGGTGTTACTCTATGATGTCCTACTTGATTTGTTCTGAAACCAATAGAAAAAATAATAACAAAATCAAACATTGCACACATTTAAATAAAATTCTCTACATTTCTTAAAATTAAACCAAATTAAAATTAAAAGTTTTAAACACTGCTTTTTTTGGTTCGTTGTTTGTTGTTAGTAAACACATAAAACATTAATTTTTAATTAAACACATTTAACATTAATTTTGAAAAATCATAAAACAATAGAAAATCTCACCTATCTACAATTGATGCTGAATATGGACCATTTCGATATAATCGATCTCTCGTTCGCCCTCTTACATCACCCGAGTGATGGTAATTATTTGGTCGCCTAATATATTGTTCTTGATCACCACTAACACTAGATCTTGCGGTATTACGCTCGTAGAAATTATTTCTATCGAATCCAGATGGTGAATGATCGTCCGATGATCTGCCAATAACAAAAAACAAAAGAAAACAAAATAAACAAAACAAACATAACCAAACAGAACTTATTTCAAATTTATCAACAACAACAAAAAATGAGAGATCGATATAACTTATAAAAAAGATCTTTAATCGTTTTAAGTATAATTAAGTAATGTACATTTTTAAATTTTTGTATAAACTTTACTAAATGTCAAAACGCTAATTCGCACTATGCCAATAGGACATCTAGTGTCGGAGGCCAGAGTCGCAGATCTAAAAGGGATCGATTTGCAAACAAAACAAATTACATATATTGAACAAAACGATAAAATCAAACATTTATTTGGTTCGATATTTTGTTGAGCTTTAGTACTTGTCAAGAGATTTATTGATGTTGCAAGTTAAAACGGATATGTTATTTTGTATTGATCGCGATTCGGGAACGAATTTTATATTTTTCCCCAAATCTATAACCAAATAAAACTATGTCTAGTTCAAGAAGTAATAATATCGATTTTCAAACCAATAAAATAATTCAAATGTACCAAAAATTGAGAAATATACAATAACAAAATGAAAATATCGATATAAGAATATAGCAAATAGTAATTTTTAATTTACGTATTTAGTATTTTATGTATTTTTTAAGAATTGATGAAATTAAAACATTTGTGTTGCCGGTTGCGGCAACAAAATAACTATATAAATTACGTAAAGTTCTAGATTAATTTGTGATATTTAAAAGTGCTTTATGTCATACGATTCGTGATGTTCAAGAGATTAAAATCGAGGATCTAACTGAGGGGGCGAAGCACACTAGAACAACCAATTTATTAATCAAAAATAGATCTCAATTCTTAATGGAAACCCATCAAAATGACGATTATTATTTCTATATATATACTATATATATATACTATATATATACTATATATATACTATATATATATATATATATATATATATATATATATATATATATATATATATATATATATATATATATATATATATATATATATATATATATATATATATATATATATATATATATATATATATATATATATATATATATATATATATATATATATATATATATATATATATATATATATATATATATATATATATATATATATATATATATATATATATATATATATATATATATATATATTTATATATATATATATATATATATATATATATATATATATATACATATATATATACATATATATATATATACATATATATATATATTTATACATATATATATATATATATATATATATATATATATGTATATATATATATATATATATATATATATATATATATATATATATATATATATATATATATACCGGGTGTTTTTTTTAAACTGAGACGATCAAATATCTCGAAAAATAGCCACTCTACGGAAGAAATGTCCATAATCAAAATTTAATCATACCGCGGGGGAAATACATTAGTGCAAAAAAAAAAGTCCCCCCACCCCCGCTTTGTAGGTGGGGCGGGGGTAACTTTTAAACTAAGATAGGAAGCCATATTTTTTATTGCAGATACGGATTCTACGACTAAAAGTACGTATGATTTGAATAAAATATTTTGTTCGGTTCATGATAGATGGCGTTGCAATCGACGAAATTCAATTTTTTCAATTTCTCCTTCTTAGAACACACGCATTCGATTCTGCAATACGTTTGAAATAAAAAACATCACGTTTTCATTGGAAATACTCGAAATTCGTTATCAAAACAATTTATTCAGTTTTGTAAATCTAAATAAGTGTTCAAAATTAATTTCAAGTTTTATTATTAAATTTCAAAAATACAAAATTCAGGCCATCATTTTGAACACTTATTTAGATTTACAAAACTGAATAAATTGTTTTGATAACGAATTTCGAGTATTTCCAATGAAAACGTGATGTTTTTTATTTCAAACGTATTGCAGAATCGAATGCGTGTGTTCTAAGAAGGAGAAATTGAAAAAATTGAATTTCGTCGATTGCAACGCCATCTATCATGAACCGAACAAAATATTTTATTCAAATCATACGTACTTTTAGTCGTAGAATCCGTATCTGCAATAAAAAATATGGCTTCCTATCTTAGTTTAAAAGTTACCCCCGCCCCACCTACAAAGCGGGGGTGGGGGGACTTTTTTTTGCACTAATGTATTTCCCCCGCGGTATGATTAAATTTTGATTATGGACATTTTTTCCGTAGAGTGGCTATTTTTCGAGATATTTGATCGTCTCAGTTTAAAAAAAACACCCGGTATATATATATATATATATATATATATATATATATATATATATATATATATATATATATATATATATATATATATATATATATATATATATATATATTATATATATATATTTATATATACATATATATATTTATATATATATATATTTATATATATATATATATATATATATATATATATATATATATATATATATATATATATACATATATATATATATATATATATATATATATATATATATATATATATATATATATATATATATATATATATATATATATATACATATATATATATATATATACATATATATATTTATTTAATTATTTTTGTTTATACACATTTAATATTTTATTAGCAAAATACATAATAATCAACATAATCAAGCATCAAAATAAATAAATTATTATTAGAAGATTTGAAAAATTAGTTACAAATATAGTTAGCCAATATGCTATATATTAGAGCCATCTATTAAAAATTGAAAATAAATCAATCATAAATATGGGGAAGTAAACGGGGGCAAATAATAGTATACATCAACAAAAATACATATTTACTTACTGTATTTGAACGATATATTGAGAGAAATAATCATAAACTATTCAAAACTTTAAGTGATTTTTCAGAAAAGACATCATATATTATATATCTATGTATATATGTATATATATATACATATATATATATTACAGCCATTCCACGCGAAATCAGACAAGGAGGCAAGGTGTCCGATTATTTTGAAATACGGGGAGATGGTTAGTCTCGATAAAACAAAATAATTTGAGTAAAAACTCGGTGGGATCAAAATACGCGGAGTTCCGTTATAATTTGTTTTTGTCGAAAACTCGATTGTTGACATCTTTAAATTCGTGTATCTTAAGTATTTATTGTCAAATTTTCATTGGAACGACAATTTTTTTTTATACTTATATTTTACCACTTATATACAAATAAGCGTTTTAAACATTGGTGTTAATGTACAATATACTCGTATACTTTAAATTTTTGTTTTAAATAGTCTTTTGCTGAAAAATCAAATTGCTCCCCATTTTATTTTTATTTATATTCATCGTAAAGTAACTGTCCAACAAGCCGTCTTACATGATGGAGAATCGACGCGTTCGAGTTTTATATAATAAAACGTCATAACAAGTTAGGGTGGAATTTAAATTCCGAATGGGTATCTGATTTCGCGTGGAATGGCTGTATATATATATATATATATATATATATATATATATATATATATATATATATATATATATATATATATATAATATATATATTTATATATATGTATATATATGTATATATATATATTTCTTTACTACATATATTTTGTTTGCACATGATTTATCAATGCAAAATTGTAACAAAATTGAAAACAAGCTTTACGGTACAGAGCAATCGTTACTTTTTATGAAAATAGCGAAACACTTTACCTCTCGAAATCAGCTGCACTACTATTTTTATGAACACCACTGTATATATATATATATATATATATATATATATATATATATATATATATATATATATATATATATATATTTATATATATATATATATATATATATATAAATATATATATATATATATATATATATATATACATACATAGATTTTCTATATGCATACATATAAGAAAATTTATTACGCAAATATGTATGAAAAATAATAAAAAAACGGTTTTAACGAGCGTCTTCATGGATGTTTTTTTAAACCAAGAGAGAAGAATATATAAATTATATAAAATATAAATAAACAAAAATAGAAAAATTCAATAATATATTTTCAGAATTTTAAATGTTTTTTTTTCTTTTTTATACAAAAAAGATTTGAATGAAATTCTTACCCATGATTAGGTGGAAATCTTGTATTACAATTAATAGCCGAATATTGTTGATTTTGACCAATACTGATTGATGATAGTATTGAATTATTATTATTATTACCATTGTTAATATTACTATTTATACTATTGCTAGCGCTTCCTGACGTAGGATTTATTTGACTATTACTATTATCATTGTTATTTATTCCACCATTACTATTTCCATTACCGCCACATAATGAAGATGACATTATTGCATTACTGCTATTATTTCCCCGTCCAATAAGCGTCGTTGAAGATGGTTCATAATATTCGGTTGTTAAAATTCTATCATCAAATTTATGTTCTGCATTATGTGCTTTTGATGCCGATTTAATATCCATAAATGATACAGTAGCACATACATGATAATGGGAAGTAATGTGGATGCTATTAGATGATGGTCCAATAGAATTTCCATCATTTGGGGATAAGGTGGTGGAATGATTCGATGTAATATTAGATACAATTGATGGACAATTTCCTGAATTACTAGAACTATTAATATTATTACCGCTACTAATATTATGATCGTTGTTATTATGATGTACGGCGGTTTGTCCACCACCACCCAATAACATTTCATTATATTTGCCACTACCATTAATTTGCTGCTGATGATAATTATAATTGTGATGATCATCGCTATTACTATTATTCGAACTATTATGATGTTGCCCATCATTAATTTGTTCTTTATTTTGTCCTCCACATGAAAACGATGTCGTCGTTGATGTTGATATTGTATTTGATAAGAGTTTAAAACTATTATTATTATTCGGTTGTGATGCTCTGATTGCTGATGAGTGATTTGTCCCTGTTGTTGATAGTATCTTGACATTTTGAACACGGCCATATCTGGAAACGAATTTTCTTATATTGTTTTTTCTCCTCTTTTGTTTTTTTTTATAAATTTTTTACTGTTTTTTCTAATTTTAAACATATCTAACTAAATCTTGTTTATTACAACAAAAAAAACTTAAATTTTTTAAATAGAAATCATTGCAGCTATTTCTAAAAAACACAATCTTTATTTAATTCTATTAAAATCTAATCCAAAATTCTAAAATTCTGGAAAAATGTCCATCTTAGTCCGTATATTTATAATCAATTTGAATAAATTGGATTTTTTTCAAAATACCGCAATGCTTTCTCTGTCACAATAACAACAACAAAATAAGAATAACCAAATATATAAAATTCTACTTGCAAACTTAACTAAACTACCCCCCAAATACATAAAAACAAATTAAATCATAACTAATTCTTAAAAAAATAAGAATAATTTCATTCATTTTAATATATAAAATTGTAACTACTTTAAAAAGCATCTATATATAGTTATCATATAAGAAACAAAATTATACAAGAAATAAATCATTTTAACGTAAAGATGTTGAGTAATTTTCTTAAGAGGATTCTCTGCGTGTGGGTAATTATTATATAAAGGATCTTCTAGTCATGCATAGCAATTATACGTAATGTATTTTAGATTTTTAAAAACGAAGAAAATCTGAGGACAAAGACCATATCACTATTTTATTTGGCCTTAAATGAGTACACAAGTATTGTTGGAAATCCGTAAAATATAATATTGGTAACATTATTTCTGCTGAATTCAAGTGTATGTTCAAAAAGAAATCATATAAATTCACATTAATGCTACAATCATCAACTCTAAGTATAAAAATACTGGGTAAACAGCTAAACCACCTTCTATATAGCGCAAATTTTTAAACATTTCGTGATATTATTTTCAAAATAAGCAAGAAATAGTTATTTCTAATAAGATTATACTGTGCAATAATATAGGCTCAAAATTAGATTTATGCGGATAGCTTAATTTCATAGCTTAATTTTTTGGTAAGTATAAGGTAATGAAATAGCTTCAGTAAAATAATATAATAGCAAATTTAATAGCAAATACGAAAATATTTAGTAAAATTAATTTACATATGTACTACTCAAAACAATAGTAGACCCCTACTCTTTTCTTTATAAATTTTTGTGTAGGTTAATTGTATAAAATCTAATGATACCGTTTTTTCAGGTAATTATTTATGTAAGTATATTCAAAACCAGGACTATATCTCGTAATTGTAAAACGTAGTACGCATTGCCGGAAAACAATACCAAAAATAAAGTGAAAAATGCGTTCAGTGGTATTAGTAATTAACCTTAGAGCGACCCTGTAAAAAAAAGTGTTTTCAATAAATATTGACCATATTGGAATTAAGCTCTGGATCAATTATTAATCTTGGGTTACACTTTTGCGACACCAGCTCTTATGAACCGAGATTCTATTAAAGCAGTTAGATCAGAATGACATAATTTAACCCCAGAAGATATCAACAGGTTAATAACTAATAAGGAGTATAAATGGGAGTTGTAGAATCAGATCTACAGATTACATTAAAGCAATGTTTGCCTTTTTAAAGAAAATATTTTTTTTTTAATATTCCTTATTTCCACTTTATATTGGTATTGTTTAACGATAACCGGAACTACGTTTAACAGTTACAACATACGATACTGATTTTGTATATCTGCGTATCTTTAGTATTTAACCTATAAAAATAAATTATAACGATAATAATAGGTGGCCACTATTTTGTTTTGAAAAAACAAATGGTATGTATATTTGAAATTCAAATAACCAAATAATCAAAAAATTTTGTTCACTATTTGTTTTGAATTTGAATAGAAGAATAAAAATTTAGTAAAATTCAGCTAGGATCTTGATAAATTTGAAACTCTCAAAGGCTTATAAACTTTGAGTTTCAACCATACTTTTATATTATGTAAACCCTATTGCAATTCGACAAAAATTGAATTTCAATGTTATGATATATTGGACTAAATGAAAGAATGACAACGGAAAGAAAGAATTACTTGATCCACTAGTAAAACATTTATTTTCTGTTGGTGTCAAAATCATTGCGATGAAAATATAATATCCAATCTCTGATTTTAGAAGGAGTGAAGAGATTCACATATCTTGAAACTTTTATCACATGAGAATAGGAGAGGAAGAGATATTAAAAAGCATCTTGCCGAAGGCAACTGTACTTTATATTTTTACATCCACTGCTCAAATGCAATGCATTTAGCAAAATGCAGATACGCTGAAGTTATGCAGAGTGGACTGAATTATTCGTCAGGTATGAATATGTGAGAGTTGGACACTGAATTAGTACAAAAGGCGGCCGGAGACATTAGAAATAAAATCATGTGGGTGGTATATATCCAAAAAACGTGGATGGTATACATGGGTTTTGTATAATCACTATATCTGGCCGATCTCTGAGATCAATTATTTTTTGGTCTAAAAGCTTTTTTGGTTTTCTATGAATTATTTAATTGTTTAAATAACTGATTCCTTAACATTTTTCTATAAGTATTTATTCGCTATTTTAAAATATGAATGTTATGTTTGAATTGTAAATTATCAGAAATATTAAAAATTAAATTATTGAAAAACGGTAAGAGCCACTAAATAACTCAAAATTTTGATCTAAATTTTTGTAAGGTAATTAGATGGTACATAAACATATGTTTATATTTATTACATTGGAAAATATAACAAACATTGAGCGGATAAGACTTCAATCTAAAATAGATCCAACTTTATCCTTTATAATTTTAGTACTTAATGCTAACTATATATGTATATAGTTAGCATTATGTACTAAAATTATAAAGGATAAAGTTGGATCTATTTTAGATTGAAGTTTTATGAGCTCAATGTTTGTACATACATATAAAATAGAAAAACAAAAATTTTATTCATTTATTATATAAACGAACGTTTGTTTATGGATTCGCGCTGTCATTTTCATTTTATTTTAAGTTTTATTTATTTCCTAGAAATTTCGTTTTTTTTTTCTAATAAGGTCAATGTGCATTAAATGCAAAAAGAAGGTATTCATGTTCAACTACACAACATAAAATAAAACATTTTAATAACAATAGTAAAAATATATAAATAAAAACTAAGTAAAAGGAAAAATATTGAATTTCGTATTGACAAGCACATGCGCGTTGCAGCAGCACCATACACACACTAACATAGAATACAGAACAAAAATGCAGTAAAATTATGTAGAAGTGCACTTCAAAAAGTATGCCATTTGACCTTAAAAATCCAATTGTCATTAATTCACATTAATTAAACCAAATGTTTAACAAAATAGCATTAACTACAGGAATATTAAATAAATCATATAATAACAATTAAGGTTATTGTATTAACAAAAATGAAAAGTTTGACTTGATCCAGTCAAAGGGAAAACTTTTATTCGACATGATATTGAAATCACTTGCTTCGCAAACTAAAAGAGTATAGAATAAAACAGTAAAATAATAATATTTAATGCTGATGGCTATAGAAAACAAAAAAAAAGTTCTCGACCCGGGAAAATAATTTTCCCAAATTCTCTATTGTACGGAGATAAATATAATATATACAACTTTTCATTATGCTTATACATACATAAAAAATGTTATATAAAATTAAATATTAGGTGGAGAAATTCAATCATGCGCATTTTTCCATTTTGGAAAATTTCATATATTTTATCCAGGAATTTCAATGGAATTTTCTTGTTTTATTTAATACGACGGGCGTGTTGAAATATTGCCATATTTTTTATTTGTTTTAACTATATACCAAAATATATACATACCTACAAATATACATTTATACATATATATGCATATGTATATATATGTATATATATGTATATATATGTATATATATATATATATATATATATATATATATACATATATATATATAATATATATATTAAATAATACAAAAAATTTAAATATACAAAATTAACAATTTTCCAACAACGATATATTATTATGTATATGTATAGTATATAGCTAATAAAATAAAAAATATCGAGATAAATATAGTACTGAATTTCACTTCTGCCTATTTCTTGGTAATCATGATGTGCAGTTGAAACATGTATTACGTACGGTATATTACAGCAGCACAAAATTAAAATATTTGTAGGTATTATATGAGAAAATAATTTTAATCTTCTTAAAAGAATTTTTAATTATTTTCCTAGATTCTCAAATATATTTTAAACATCATCATAATTATTATTATTAATTTTTAATCAGAAACATAAATTTTAATATTTCCAATATAGTAAAACAGATGATCTTGATCGACACACAGCGCTTATATGCCGTCATTTTGCAGTATTTCAAATTGTTAAGTATGGATTAAAAATAATAATAATTTCTACTAAAAAACGAAAAAACTAACACAATCGAAAATGGAAAAATCAATATCAGGGATAAAAATGTACACAAATAAAATTAACTAAAGAGCATTAGAGAGAAATTGTGTATACGCAATATTTAGAATTTAATTTATACTACTCAAACTATTTTGTGTACATATTTATACAGTGGAGCCTCTAGTCATAAATCATGCTTGTAAATTGTTCATATATGGAGGGGAGAAGAACAGTTTTTATTAGGAAAAACAACAATACACAGTATTTTTTGTGCAAATCATTCGGTAATTAATTATGCTTGAATGCAGTATGACATTGACGAAACATTGAATAATATGAATGTCGAGTAATATTCTTTGTTTGTATAAAGGAGGGTTATTTTATACGAAGCACGAAAAACAGAGAGACAATTCCGATCAATGAATTGCGTTATTAAAAAAATCGTAAGAAATGGAAAATTCTAGAAAATATGATGCGATAAAGAGGTACGAGTAAATTTGTGTAGTTAGAGAATTGAAACTATATAAGTTTTATTTATATTATATAGGCCACAATTTTTGAAAATTCTATATATTTTAAAGAATTAATCAAAATTTGACATACCTAACATGATTAATTAAATATTTTTTAAAGAAACGCATAACAAACAACATTCGAAAATAGAATTAAATATACCAAATAAAATTTACAAATTTTGTAGAATAGGTATTTTTTAAGGAACATAAAAGGCATTTAATCATTTAAGAGCAATGATTTTGCGGCTATAATTATTAGCTTATAGTAAATTTCTAATTAAATTTATATATGTACGTTCAATTTATATATGTACGTGTGTTAGAATGAGATGTTTGAAGTTTCCATGAATTTTAATTATATTATATACGTTTCAGAATTTACAATTATGTATTAATTTTTTCAAACTGACAAATTTGAAGCAAATTTCATTCTAACATCTGTTTTATGCCAAAGATGAATATAATGCAAAATCCACATTAATTAACTTTGGTGCAAAATTTAATTTTTAAAATTTAGGATTATTTGATTTTGGAAATCCTTTACAACTTTAATCAAGAATTCCAAGCATCCTGTAATCACCTACTTCGAATATTCATAACGGTTGTTTGTAATTTAATAATTTATAATATCAACATTTATAAATTCAACTAACAACTAACTTTATTAGTCGACTTTTAGTGTAGAAATACGTTTTTGTTTATTTTAATTTTTAAGCTTACTCAATCCGTAGAATCATTAAAAGATTTGCAACCTGAACGATAAACATTCACTTTTGTGTACTCGATTTACCCTAGACGTTTTGATAGGATAAATGAAATTTACCAAAAATTAAAGTAAAAATTGACTTTTACCCGAGCATTGGCCCGCAGCCTTAGTTAAATTCTTTAAATTTTCTTTAGTATTTACATTACAAAATTTACGAAATACAATAAACAAAATTTTAGTTGAACTCTTTAGTTTTCTAGTACATAATGTATGTATTTGTATGTAATGTCTTTATAATTTAGTATATTTATACTTTCTCTAGATTCTCTGAATATTTTAGTATACATTTTTTTGTGCAATTTTTTGAACTACTCTTTCTCACTATATTCAATAATTTCGGAATCGAGCAAATGCTCCTAATCCATTTTTTAAGTTTATTAATTGAAATTATTTTGTAATAATCGCTTTGACAGCCTCGCAATGAATATTAAAAAACTAAAATTTTAAAATGTTATAATATTCGGAAACTTTCATTTGTTAAAATCACAACAAATAATTGATTACAAATAATTAAGATAGCCTTATTTTGGAACTTTCCGAAAAGCTTTAATTTGTCATAGTTGTGATCAATTTATCTAAAAAATATAATAGTTTGAATGTAAAATTTCATTTTTCCTTTAATTCCAACACTTTATGAATAAGGAAAATTGAAATTTAACTGTAAGGCTTTTACGTTTTTTAGATAAATTAATTTTTACAATTCGAATTTAATTGTAATTATTCTAAATTCTGAAGGCCTCAAGAAAAAATAACCTAGTTTATTTAATTTTTTGAAAAACTGACCAAAATTTCAATGGTGTATGAATAATAATTTGCATGACTGTATTTCGAGTCAGCTTTGCGCATACAAATATGAAAACAAAAAACTTAACCCATTATGGATTTAAAATTTGTATGTTTATTTATTTTTTATGATTGAACAAAAAAGTTTTTAGTTTGGTAGTTACCAGATCAATGAACTTTCGTTGCTATAAAATAAGTATACATGCCTCGAAATAAATCGTCGGAACATCATGTTGTGCTTCTTTCTCTTTTTTCAATTTTAATGCATAGAAAAAAATTGTTTTTTCTTAAGACGAAGTAACAAATTGTTGATGAGTAAGGCAAAATATAGCCATTAAGAAAGTTTTGAGTGCATTGTTAATTGTGAATTTTGTTGTTATTAAACATAAAATTTATCAGATTTTATTTTTATCTATTACATGCACATGGCCATACACGAGTAACGCGCAAAATTCATAACCCTTTTGAATATTGTATTTTATTCATTATCATATGGATTGCGGTTTCCCAAAATTAATTTAACTGCTTTCTTTAATATATACATATTATAAATGGTATAACATAACTGCATATATGACACACTTCTGCAATAAATATATGTACATACATACATATAATATGTATACGAAAAATGAGAAATTTTCTGTATTTTTGCGCACTGCACAATGATGGAATTTTATTAAAAATCTTAACTATGTTTCGTATAGAGATAATTTGTACATAAATACATACATACACGTATATATGAATTATGTACATATATAAATGTGTAATAATATATTACAAGGGAACGGAGCAAACTCTGATAATTTCATTACATCGTATTGCTTGTGTACTGAGTAACTGTACATGTATGTAGCATTAACATACTTATACGATAAAATCGGAGCTATGGTTTTTGGTAAAAAAATAAATTCAGATAATTGCAGATTATCCCGATGGACCCTATATCTACGTTACAATTAACATCACACCATCTTCTCCTATCATCATCAGTGATTGATCATCATTTATAAAGCTCAAACCACGAAATTAATCCACCTAATAGCCCCAACCAAACCCCCTTTTTCTCCATCTTTTCACATCATACACACAGCACAAGAGCACAACACTCACACAACTAATAAAATATAATTTAATACAATACCAATATATTCATAGGCATTGCTTAATACAGATACAAGAACCAAAACATTTTATTTTGCGCATTCCGTTTGTCAACGTTGAATTGAATATGCTGTTGTGAGAGAGCAACTGGAGCTTTTCTTTTGTTAATTTTATTTTTTATTAATTAATTTTGGACGAAAAAATATAGATACACTGCGCAATAAATACACAATTCCAGTTATACATTACACTATTATTGTTTTGTTGTTACTGTGTTACATTGGAAAGTTTTTCATTCTGATTTAGTAATTTAATTTAATTTAACAGAATTTTTTTCTATATACATATGTACATACATATTATATATATCTATATATCTATATATATATATATATATATATATATATATTATATATATATATATATATATATATATATATATATATATATATATATATATATATATATATATATATATATATATATATATATATATATATATGTATATATATATATATATATATATATATATGTATATATATATATATATATATATGTATATATATATGTAGATATATATATATATATATATATATATATATATATGTATATATATATATGTATATGGTGAAAAATACGTGAACTCACAAATTCACTATATGGAGCCGTAAGTCATGTTTTAATTTTATGGTTTTTATGTTTTCAATGCATAGCCTTGATTAAAAAAAAAATTTAAGAATACTTAATTTTTTTTTATTGTTGTTGTTGTTAAAAATACAGGGTGTCAAATTTTGAGAAAAATGATAATTATGATGTTGTATTTATGGCAATAAAAAGAAAACTAATTGTCCGATAATTATGATTTTGGACTCACTTTAAAGATAAGTTAATAGCAATTAACAAAAAAATATAAAATTAGTATGTTGTTTAATTTCTTCTTCTTTAAATTTCCCGCCAAAATGTTCTTTTTCAATTTTCTCAAAAACCTATTTTTTTTTTTTTTTTTTTTTTTTTTTTTTAAATTTGGCAACTATTATTTTACAACATATTAAAACACTGGACCAGCGTTATTTTTTATATTCTTGCAAAATCTGTTTTAGTAAGAGCATTATTTCATTTTTATATGGAAAAACTATATTTGAATAGATATGTATATCTCATTGTTTTGGAATTACATATTTACAAAAAAGACAGTTCAGTTAAATTATTAGTATTTATTTATTTTCGAACCCAAAGATAATTTTACTTTATTGTTTAAAATTCAATCTTATTCTAATTAAAAATCACAATTTAAATTTAAGATAATCATCAGAATTAGAATATTTTTTACAATTCAAATAGCCATCCTCTGTTGGAATGAATGCGTGAAAACCGTGAGTTCCTTTTACTGTTTTTAAATTTTCAAACCTAGTTGCAAGTTTTATTTGCTTTGATTTATGTTCTGCGTCTGAACAAAATCCAAAATTGATATCTGTTTTCAACGTTTTAGCCCATTTAAATAATTCATCTGCATTGGTTATTGTACTGCCGTATTCCATTGTGAGACTAGCTCTGGATGCCATTCTTTTGATGGTACCCCCTACTCCATCACATGGACCTTTTCCATGAGCTGTTGCATGAAAATGCCATTCGCAGTCAACTCCAAAATCCTCTTTGTGTTTTAGGATGTTCTTAAAATTTTTCTTATTTTTATAATGCGTGACTGCACCATCGGTAATATAATAAATTTTAGATAAACTGGATATTTTAGTTTTCAAAAACTGCATTAATTTCTCAATAAATAAGTGAACCGCTACAGTATCGTGGTGAAGACAATCCGATATTATAACGAAGGTGTGGTGATGTAATTTGCCTTCTAAATTTTGGTAAATTACAAATGGATGAATAGTCGCTTGTTTATTATTCCAATGAAAACCTTGTGCGGCATTTTGCATTATAAATGCATAATTTTCTGCAAAATCACATAAAACTATCACCTCGGTAGACTTCAGCGCCAATTTTTTATTTTTTAAGAAACTGGACTGCTGAAGTGAAATGAAGTAATGAGGCAACAGATTCTTCATCTTATTTATGAAATAATCCAGAAATACATCTAACGGTTGTGAAAAAGTTTCCAAATTGCATCTGTCGGTAGAAACCCACTGATTAAACTTTAACTCAGCATCCTCGCAGCCATGCTCCAGAAATGCATTTTTCAAATATTGTTTAAAGTTATCCAGTCCTGGGCAGCTTTCGCATTCTAGAAGGTAACATGTTGGTGTAGGCTCAACACATAATATAGATGAAATACAATCCCGGTAGTCTGCTATCTTTCCGTTGGTAAAAGTTTCCATTTTGGTACCATAAATAATTAATTTGACATTTTGATGTATGGTACACACGCAGACTGTATGCGTTCCACTACTACCTGGTTGTACACAGTATTTAGGACAAAGTAGTGAAAATTTGGAAAATCCAATTTTTTTTGACTCATCGCCCTGATGCAACGACTTATATCCCTCGTAGCATTCTTTCAGATTACACATCATTAGCCGCTTTTGAACTTTAGCCTTATCGATAGTTAAACAATCGTTTTTACCGGGCATTATCCGACTAACATCAGTGTAATAAGATAATACTGCTTGCTTCAGCTCATCACTTATTCGCTTTCCTACTTTAGTTGCTGGACGACTTAGTGGACCGTTCTTGTCCCGTACATCTTTAGCTGTTCGGACCATATGTTGTGTTGCGTTGAACTCGCTCTGAATTTCTTGCATGGTTAATAACTTTGGCAATATAGTAAGTAACTGAATCTTATCACTGGTTTTCTCCAGTTCTTGGAATTTGGTTTTTAGGTCACCAATCAATTCATCATATAGTTTAATCTTCCTTTGGTCATCGGTTGACTGATTAAAAAGCGGCACGATTCCCGAAACCAAAGATGTTGATAATGTCATTGAAGTTAAACCGATTAATTTTTGCTGCTGCTGTTTTGGCCTGACTTCCAATGTACTCGGATATATAGGAGACTTCCCAATAACGGGTAACACCTCATTTATTTTTTCCAAAACAGCTATATTTTTGAAATAACACGCTTCACTATCACTACTATCATCGTCATCGGCTCTTTGCGGTGTTATAGGTGATGTTGCTGATGGTCCCGCAACTGGTGACAATTCTGGTTCTATTTTTCGTCGTTTGCATGTTAGATTTATATAGCACGTTGAACAGATATACAATTTATCTTGATTCTCAACCGATTGTGGCATTAATTGCTTAACATAATCCGTAACTGGTTTTAGTTTACTCGAACACTTTGAGTCGCGAAATGGTTTACAACACTTTCGAAATTTATCCATTATCAAATTTAATGCACTAGTACTTATTTATCAGTCACTTTAACACACTGTTTTTTTTACAAATTTTAAAAAATGTTGCTCCTTATTTAAATGTTGTTTACAAATAATCACAATGTCAACTAATCAAAATTTTAAATTTTAACTGTTATTTATATCGACAATATTTTTTTTTTGGTTTTCAAAAGAATTACTCATCGTTTAACAGGTACACCTGTCAAGTAAAAATAATCAACCCCCCCAATAAAAAAGGAAAAAAAACATTTTATTTAGTCTTATAAAATAATCTAAGAAACTAAAGGGATTTATGGTACTATGGTTAACCAATTTTCAAACGATATAAACCAGGGGGTGGCACCTTCCAATTCGGTGACTCATACTTAAATGTGACGCTAAACTGAATATTATTAATAAACAAAACAAAAAAATTAAACAGTAGCAAAACACTGAAATATCTATTCAAATATAGTTTTTCCATATAAAAATGAAATAATGCTCTTACTAAAACAGATTTTGCAAGAATATAAAAAATAACGCTGGTCCAGTGTTTTAATATGTTGTAAAATAATAGTTGCCAAATTTAAAAAAAAAAAAAAAAAAAAAAAAAAAAAATAGGTTTTTGAGAAAATTGAAAAAGAACATTTTGGCGGGAAATTTAAAGAAGAAGAAATTAAACAACACACTAATTTTATATTTTTTTGTTAATTGCTATTAACTTATCTTTAAAGTGAGTCCAAAATCATAATTATCGGACAATTAGTTTTCTTTTTATTGCCATAAATACAACATCATAATTATCATTTTTCTCAAAATTTGACACCCTGTATTTTTAACAACAACAACAATAAAAAAAAATTAAGTATTCTTAAATTTTTTTTTTAATCAAGGCTATGCATTGAAAACATAAAAATCATAAAATTCAAATATGACTTACAAAAATTTGTGATTTCACGTATTTTTCACCATATATATATATATATATACATATATATATATATATACATATATATATATATATACATATATATATATATATACATATATATAAACATTATATGTCCATACCTATACAATATAATTGTAATGAATTAAAATTAGGATGTCTTGCGCATTTATCCTTAAACAAAATAAATTTTACATACCCATACATATATGTACATAAAACATAAATGGAAACTGAATTGTTGTTGTGGATTTAGTTTGATAAATTTGTGAATGTTTTAAAATCCATACGTCGACACAAAATAAGTGGAAATTGTTACATACTTTTTTTTTACTTCACAAATTGAAAATTAAATCAATGATGGAAAAAATGTCTGCTTCTTTATAATGATTATTTTCCTTCTTGCCTAAATATAATTTAAATCAACAATACACAATATTTTAAGATTATAAAAAAGAAATAAGCGGAAATAATCACTTATACAAAACCAGATAATAGAGAAAACTTACAGTTGAGCATGACAATGTATATTTTAATAGCATCAAAACTATCTTTCATTGTTCAAAATTAATTAATTTAAAATGTATTGTGCATATTAGGTTTCTAATTGTATTAGTTGTAAGCAAGTTCATTCGGTTATTGGGAATGTCAATGAGAATGGAGTGGGTTTAACTATTCGACAACCAATATAATTTAACATACTTTTAATGATAAGGCTTTCATGACCTGTTCATGATATTTTCAAATTTAGACATTATCTGAAAACATTTTATGATTGATTATAAAGCAGATAATTACAGAACTATTATAATATCTTAAGTATGGTATATTACATCAATATAAGCATTATAAAATTTAGGAAGTAATTTTGAAAACTAAATTTCTTAAAACTTTTTAATTTTCAATAAATATTTTAAAAAATTAAGATGTAACTATGCAAACATATCACAAATATATTTACAAAAGTTCTAAATTAGCAAAATCGTCTATAGATACAAGCCGAAATCATATGATTGTACACAGATTACCATCACTGTGTTACTTTTATGTTAGTATATATATTGTTTTTATTATATACGAATATGAAAATGAAAAAAAAACAATGCTAAAATAAAATTTGTAAATTACCGTTAATATAAACTTCTCCAGATTTCATAAAATGTACTTGGATATTTTAGATTTTTCAAATTTTAAAAAGAATCTAAATAAATAGGTATAATACATACATATATGTACATATGTATATACTCGTAAGTATTTAAAAATTTTTATACAAGTATATTCGTACGAGTATCTTAGAATTAATAACCATCTCAAATTGAGTTAATTGTCGATATTAGGTAAACAAAAAAGTTCATTCTTGAGTATAGCATATCTCTGGCCAGCACAAACATTTTTACTTTTAAGAAATGTCATAAACTCAAATTTTAGAATTTTAAATTTTTTTTTTATAATTTTGCCAATTATTTTATTCTTAAAAGTTAATTTATTATTATATTTTTTATTATTAACCAATAAATTTGTTAAAAACAGAAGCAGCAATCTGAAAATAGTAAATTTTCATTTTATTTTAATGATTTTCACCAAAGCCAGATGCCATACAATTCTTTACCACAATGAAAACAATATTCGTTATATTTGAAATGTGGCTTATACTAAAGGATTTGATACTGGCATAGTAAATGATAATTTTGAAAATAATAATGATAGAATAGCCCCTATAAACCAAAGGGGACCTAAATTATTTTAACGGTCTAATTAAAAGTGAAGATACAAATTAAAAATTAATGAATTACATTATATACATATATGCATATGTAATTATTTGAAAATCTCCACAAATTTTGAGAAAATACCAAATCTATAAAATCAAATATTCCGAACAAATAGGGCAGTAGTAAAAGCTGTGACGTTTGAATCGAGAGGTCCCGAGTTCTAATCCCAGCAGAGGTAAATGCAAACAGGATTTTTGATCTTTCGGTTACCATCGGTGATTAAATTCAAAACATCTATAATCCCATCTGTTGGAGTGCAGATGGTCAATATAAAAGATGAGCCTCTGTGAGTGTATATTGTTTATCACCATCTCAACCTGATAATTCAATTAATAAATAAAAATATTGCCTAAATTCGTGTAATTTGGGAGAATATTTCTGAAACCAAATTATTTGAATCTGAAATCAAATCAATAATGAGTTTTTCATCTTGGAATTATTTTAAGGAAATTATTATTATTTCAGTCTAAAGGCCATTAGTGCCCTCACACTGAGTTAACAATCTGACTCCAGCGGTTTCGATCCTTAGCTTGGTCTTCATTTTGTCTTAGACAATCTGAAG
This sequence comes from Tipula unca, assembly GCA_951394425.1. Lineage (NCBI taxonomy): Eukaryota > Metazoa > Arthropoda > Insecta > Diptera > Tipulidae > Tipula > Tipula unca. The sequence goes on along the minus strand of OX596381.1, from coordinate 185,683,265 downwards.
AAGCTTTATATTGTCTTAGACAATCGGAAGAAGCCAAGATGATTTCTACACCGTGGAGAAATTGTCGCTTGTAACACCCTCTGCTCTTGTACAGAGTTCAGTATGTACCATTTGGGCTGTAAATTAAACGCATGATTTTTCTCTCAAATGTAGGAAGCTATCCCTCGTACTTGTCCGTCAGCAATCAACCTTCACATCCATACATATTAACTGGCCTGATCAACCGGGCCTCTGAAAGCTTCAGCTTCACGGCCCTTGATATGTGTGATTTCAGTAGTGGCCCTAGAGGATATAAATCACAACTGCCTGCTGCCAGCCGCTCTTTAATATCCTCATTTACACTGTTATCGTGAGTGATAAGAGAGCCCTAATATTTGAACCTCCTCACTCCCTCAAACCTGAATCTGGTGTGCCATTGTCCCAATATTTAAATAGATAGAAGTAGCATAAAAGTCACTATCTGTTCCTCAACTTACACCAAACTAAACTAAAATAAATGCAAATTCGCTTGCGATGTTTATTCGTCACTTTACACAGTATAAATGAAAAGCCATCGACAAATGACCCCGAAAATTGAGTTTTCAGTTGGCGCCTATAAGATAACATTCATAATTAATATACTTTTACTTTTAACTACTTTAACTTATATAATAATATATTGAATTAAATCTGGTTCATTAGTATTTGTTTAAATTTCAATTTAAATGTTTTAAAAAATACATTAAATTTTACTGTTAGTTAGGTTAGTTCATTAAATCTTAATTAACATTTAATAAGAAGCCTGATAGCCTTACTTCTGATAACCGTCTTGGAATACTATCATAAGTTGCTGATGAAATCTATACCGAGAGTTTTTTTCAACTTTCAACAATTTCCTTCCACAATTCATTATTTATAATACAGACTCTAGTAAGTTCAGTCTATTCTTTACGTATGGCCAAATATTTTCAAAAATGTTGAGATCCGAGCTTTCTGGCAGCCAATCAGTTACAACATTTGTCTAATGTGTTCTGTTGCAGAATGAAACTAGATCTAATCATTGAATAACAGAATAACTTCGTTCAGAAGATTAAAATATGTTAGTTGATTTAATGTGTTCGAAATCTTTGCTAATGGTCCTACTGCATTGCATGAGATATAACTATTTTTTACCCCTACTGTCATTTTAGATTGACACGAGGTCGTTGTCGTGTGCCAACATTTTTAACAGTTTTTTTAATTTTTTTTGACGGACTTGATAAAATTTAGTATTCGCATTATATTTATACCGCCTTCCTATTTGATTAAATGGCGTACCATCATTGCGACCAATTATCATAGCCGATCTTTCTTCTAAGCTGATTTTTTTTACCCGAGTTTAAAGAATTCATTTAGTCTTAAGAATTGTCCATGCTTCATTGATGAAATTCCAATGAATATTACAACATTGCAGCTCAAATATTTAAAAAAAGCAAAACAATCGAAACCCAGTCATTTAGGATAGAAATGTGCAATTTCAAGAACATCACAAATAATAATGGATCAATAATGTTTATCACAAATACTAATGAGTCAGATTTAAATCAATATATTTTTATTATGGCTGTAAATTTTTATAAGAAATATATATAAAATATAACCTTATTTAAAAAAATTTTAAAAATTGAATTAAAGCAAACAAAATAATTTTTTGTTAATTTTATATAATAACAAACAGAAATGGAAACGTAAAGTTTTGCTACCACAATTACTAATGAATCATACTGTAATTATTCTGTCCGGAACCTTCGAGGCATGAAATTCATGCTTGACCGATCATTTTTATTTGAACATCGTTATTATCTTGAATATTTTCTAGTATGTATATGGAATAACATATATTCCGTCATCTATAGAGCCAATATTGATAAATGATAACCAATACAAAACGATATAAAAAGTAATACGCCCTCCAATTTTCAACAGAGATCAAATTAAAACAGCACAATACGAATATAGCATACACCAAATTATTCATTATTATTTAGTTCGTTCTTAGAATACGTAGTTTTATTTATGCAACACAAGACAAAATAATGGAAAATTATATGGCTTCTTATAAGTAATCCCATTGCGATGTCCAATTATGAAAGAAAATCAATTTATTTGCTGCAAAGTTCATCAGAAATGTCTTCTGCTTCGATGACGATAATAATAATACTCAAATATAAATACATACATAGATAGCTACGTACTCTGCTACGAATGAAAAAACATGTATTCTAATATTATAATAATTTGAATAAGTAATTAATTAAATGTGTTTGATGTCATTTCAGAAGAATTGTTCAGACTTTATTTCGATATAAATAATTCACGACATTCATATAAATATATAGCCCCCCATTGCAAATAACAAACACTCGCCCAAATATGAAAATGAATTGCGTATACTTATTAAAATAAATTATGTTACATAAAATTTTACAATACATATAAGTATAATAAATATTTACAGCGTATAATATAAATTTGTGGAACTTTACATAAAAGTATGTAATAAACGTAAAACTACAAGAAATGTGTATATAATATATATAATATGTATAATATCTCAGTGAAATAATTTGATTGTTATTGTCCAAAAAATTATTTTCTGTTATATTACGAAAATTTATTGACGATGACGTCTTACACATAAACGATAGTGTCAAGTAAACCTTTATTGGACAATGGTACCACCCTAAATATTGCAATTTAAGGTGTTATATACAAATGTATAGTATACAATATAAGTCGTGTTTTTTAATTCAAAAAATTTTCTTATTGGAAGTTCTGGATAGAATTTTCTCATTTTTTCAATAAAATCCAAATGAATTTAATTTTTTATCAATAAATAAGATACATTTAATGTTAAACTACACATTTTAATTATTAGGCTATTATCGATATAAAATCAAATTTAACTTTATTTTTCAATGTTCTGGATAAAACATTGTTTTTTCAAGTTCGCGATAAATTCATGGTACACGAACTCGAAAAAAAAGGGAAATTTTAAAAGGAAATATTTTAAACAAATATTTTTCATTGTTTTATGCTTGATACCTGTATTATTTAACAATAGATGTCAAAAAATATAGTTAGAAGTTGAAATTTATTCAAATAAATAGAACTTAAATTAAATATATTGGTTAAACTAAATAAAATTTCCCAGTATTATTCCCGATGTTCTTATAGAACTTGAAGTTCTGTTAATAAAAAAACGCACCTATAGTATCCTTCAAAGGCCAACCAACATGATTTACATACTAAGCCTAACACAATGTATACAACACCTTGAATTGATTTTTATTATATTTCTACATATGCATTTTACGAATACTAAGACGATGTGTATTTATTGTGACATTTATGAGTATGTACTGGGTATATACTCGTATGTATGTACAAAAACTAAAAATATGAATAGCGATTTTAATTATTGTGAAAAATATAAAAACAAAACTGTACATAATTTGTCTGTACATAAGTATATAACAACAATCTGCGATGTAATGCTTTTTATTATTTTACAGATAAACAGTTGAAGGTAAGGTGTAGAAAGAGACATCGACCTAAATTTTGTAGTGTTTTCAATAATTTTCGTATTAGGTTTTTCAAAGCAAGTTAGTTATAAAGCTGTTATTATTATTCTTGTAATTTATAATATTACCATTTAACATAGCAGACGTAAATTTAAAATTTGAACAATCTGGGTGTGTTATGAAAATGCATTGCAAGTTGGAAGGCATGTATGTACATATAATAATATGTATTTGGATCCGGATAGCTTTTGGTTTATTGAATAATTATTCTAAACAAGAATCAGATTTATAATTCAGACTCTCTCATTTTATTATCAGATATTCAAGCTTGAATATAATCTCATTTTTCTTTATAATCTCCTACATTTATGTACATACATAGATACAGAAGATTTTTTAATACCATCTTCGTATAAGAAATTAGTGTAATTATGATTATTTCCATCAGTTTCTTATTTATTACTTATATACCTACATATACACATGTGTCCCCACTATTTTATCTTTTATTATTTTCCGATTACAAAAAAATTTTGTATATTAAGTTTCATATCAAATAAGAAATAATATAAAAATCACTTGATGTATAGTATTACAATGCTTGATGTGAGAGATCCATAATAATATATGATCCATATGATGTAAATGGATGGCTTTTCGTATTGTTTGATCTAAATGTAGGAAATATGCTAAATACTATTAAAACGGTTATAAGCCACTGATTATCTTATATACTCGTCTGTACTTCAATATATTTATGTATAATAATATGTATAATGTATATGTATAATAAGTATGTATATATATATATATATATATATATATATATATATATATATATATATATATATATATATATATATATATATATATATATATATGGTGAAAAATACGTGAAATCACAAATTTTTGTAAGTCATATTTGAATTTTATGATTTTTATGTTTTCAATGCATAGCCTTGATTAAAAAAAAAATTTAAGAATACTTAATTTTTTTTTATTGTTGTTGTTGTTAAAAATACAGGGTGTCAAATTTTGAGAAAAATGATAATTATGATGTTGTATTTATGGCAATAAAAAGAAAACTAATTGTCCGATAATTATGATTTTGGACTCACTTTAAAGATAAGTTAATAGCAATTAACAAAAAAATATAAAATTAGTATGTTGTTTAATTTCTTCTTCTTTAAATTTCCCGCCAAAATGTTCTTTTTCAATTTTCTCAAAAACCTATTTTTTTTTTTTTTTTTTTTTTTTTTTTTTAAATTTGGCAACTATTATTTTACAACATATTAAAACACTGGACCAGCGTTATTTTTTATATTCTTGCAAAATCTGTTTTAGTAAGAGCATTATTTCATTTTTATATGGAAAAACTATATTTGAATAGATATTTCAGTGTTTTGCTACTGTTTAATTTTTTTGTTTTGTTTATTAATAATATTCAATTTAGCGTCACATTTAAGTATGAGTCACCGAATTGGAAGGTGCCACCCCCTGGTTTATATCGTTTGAAAATTGGTTAACCATAGTACCATAAATCCCTTTTGTTTCTTAGATTATTTTATAAGACTAAATAAAATGTTTTTTTTCCTTTTTTATTATAATAAGATTCAGTTACTTACTATATTGCCAAAATCATTAACCATGCAAGAAATTCAGAGCGAGTTCAACGCAACGCAACATATGGTCCGAACAGCTAAAGATCTACGGGACAACAACGGTCGACTAAGTCGTCCAGCAACTAAAGTAGGAAAGCGAATAAGTGATGAGCTGAAGCAAGCAGTATTATCTTATTACACTGATGATGATGTTAGTCGGATAATGCCCGGTAAAAACGATTGTTTAACTATCGATAAGGCTAAAGTTCAAAAGCGGCTAATGATGTGTACACTGAAAGAATGCTACGAGGGATATAAGTCGTTGCATCAGGGCGATGAGTCAAAAAAAATTGGATTTTCCAAATTTTCACTACTTCGTCCTAAATACTGTGTACAACCAGGTAGTAGTGGAACGCATACAGTCTGCGTGTGTACCATACATCAAAATGTCAAATTAATTATTTATGGTACCAAAATGGAAACTTTTACCAACGGAAAGATAGCAGACTACCGGGATTGTATTTCATCTATATTATGTGTTGAGCCTACACCAACATGTTACCTTCTAGAATGCGAAAGCTGCCCAGGACTGGATAACTTTAAACAATATTTGAAAAATGCATTTCTGGAGCATGGCTGCGAGGATGCTGAGTTAAAGTTTAATCAGTGGGTTTCTACCGACAGATGCAATTTGGAAACTTTTTCACAACCGTTAGATGTATTTCTGGATTATTTCATAAATAAGATGAAGAATCTGTTGCCTCATTACTTCATTTCACTTCAGCAGTCCAGTTTCTTAAAAAATTACATCACCACACCTTCGTTATAATATCGGATTGTCTTCACTACGATACTGTAGCGGTTCACTTATTTATTGAGAAATTAATGCAGTTTTTGAAAACTAAAATATCCAGTTTATCTAAAATTTATTATATTACCGATGGTGCAGTCACGCATTATAAAAATAAGAAAAATTTTAAGAACATCCTAAAACACAAAGAGGATTTTGGAGTTGACTGCGAATGGCATTTTCATGCAACAGCTCATGGAAAAGGTCCATGTGATGGAGTAGGGGGTACCATCAAAAGAATGGCATCCAGAGCTAGTCTCACAATGGAATACGGCAGTACAATAACCAATGCAGATGAATTATTTAAATGGGCTAAAACGTTGAAAACAGATATCAATTTTGGATTTTGTTCAGACGCAGAACATAAATCAAAGCAAATAAAACTTGCAACTAGGTTTGAAAATTTAAAAACAGTAAAAGGAACTCACGGTTTTCACGCATTCATTCCAACAGAGGATGGCTATTTGAATTGTAAAAAATATTCTAATTCTGATGATTATCTTAAATTTAAATTGTGATTTTTAATTAGAATAAGATTGCATTTTAAACAATAAAGTAAAATTATCTTTGGGTTCGAAAATAAATAAATACTAATAATTTAACTGAACTGTCTTTTTTGTAAATATGTAATTCCAAAACAATGAGATATACATATCTATTCAAATATAGTTTTTCCATATAAAAATGAAATAATGCTCTTACTAAAACAGATTTTGCAAGAATATAAAAAATAACGCTGGTCCAGTGTTTTAATATGTTGTAAAATAATAGTTGCCAAATTTAAAAAAAAAAAAAAAAAAAAAAAAAAAAAATAGGTTTTTGAGAAAATTGAAAAAGAACATTTTGGCGGGAAATTTAAAGAAGAAGAAATTAAACAACATACTAATTTTATATTTTTTTGTTAATTGCTATTAACTTATCTTTAAAGTGAGTCCAAAATCATAATTATCGGACAATTAGTTTTCTTTTTATTGCCATAAATACAACATCATAATTATCATTTTTCTCAAAATTTGACACCCTGTATTTTTAACAACAACAACAATAAAAAAAAATTAAGTATTCTTAAATTTTTTTTTTAATCAAGGCTATGCATTGAAAACATAAAAACCATAAAATTAAAACATGACTTACGGCTCCATATAGTGAATTTGTGAGTTCACGTATTTTTCACCATATATATATATATACATATATATGCGCATACATCGGTATATGTATATAATTTTATTTAAAAACTGGTTTCTTTCTTTGCTTTAGATATGCGTTTGTTTTGTAAGAAAACACAGAACAAGACAAAAACTGTCCTCGATTTCGATTAGTATTTTTCTTATATTTTTGTTGTCTTCTATACAGAACCGAGAATGAATTAATAACATAAACATTGTGTGGTGCTGATGGCAATAATAATTTTTTTAATCAATTAAAATTGTAAATTTTACGCGTATATATTACAAATATTTATGATACCTTTGTAAATTAGGTCAAGTGTATTTTATATATCCTCCGGGTGCAATGACCCCTAACACAAATTTATTGACATCCAACATTATTGTTTGTTTTTCAATTTTTTGAGGTTACTGCTTGCAATATTTATGAGAATGATTTGGATTTTGTTTCTGTTTAATTTTAAATTTAATATTCTTCCTACCGTATATGTGAAACATACGAGTATACCAATTCATCTAAATTTAAATTTAAGTAAAAACTTTCTCTGTAATCAACAATATAGTAATTATCTGTGTCTTCTAACATTCGATCGAACATTGGATGAGAAATTAAATTAATCGAATAAAATTTAAATATGAACATATAAAAAATACTAAATAAAACTGAGTGAAAGCTGTAACTAAACTAGTGAACGTCCTTAAATAATAAAAATAATGTGCAGTAACCTTTTTCAAGGCTTCTGAAATACGTATATACATATGTACATATATGACATATAACTCAATTTAAAAAAAACATTTTAAAAAAATCACCAATCCTCGATTTGTGTTTAAAAATGATTTTAAAAATTTTACTTAATTCTAATTTCAAACTATTATTTAACTAACATTTAGCTCAATTAAATATAGCTGTATTTTTTATCATATTCAAAATATCATGAAATCGAGAAAAACTGCAAAATCCAGCCATATTATAGCAGCGAAACAAAAACAAATAAAACCTTTGAACTTATCGTATATATACTGTTTTGAGATCACGAATTAATTTATAATGCAATTTTTATTGGAAAATTAGAAAATGAGAATAACATTGGATTTACATATTATATTATTTTCATATGTGTGTAATTTGTTATTAAAATAATAATAATGTAAGACATCTTAAGTGTTAACATTAACTAACTCTTCCATAAAATTTCCGTAATTTTCTTAAATTAAATGGAAAAAAAAAAATATATGCTACGTTGGTCAATCTACGAAGCGCGAGTAAATTAAAATGTGTTTTTAACGTCTCAACATATTTAAATGTTTATATAAAATTGGCGGTTAAAATTGAATTTTGTTTGAAGAGCTAAATTATCTAAGGGTGTAACTATTGCGGCAAAATATTTGTCCAGCCTACTTAAGAATATTATGTATAATTTAAAGATGTTCTTAGATACATTCAAATTATTCATAATTTACATGTCTTGTATATATTTTGTAGCTTCCAATAAAACTGACTTTTCAGACCAATCTTTTACAAGTTATGTGAATATTTAAGTAATTAAGATTTACAATTAACAATAACTTTTAGAACATAATTTTTAGTATTTTTTCAGAATACATATTATAAAATTTACGCTAATGTTCGGGGTATCCTCGGTATCATAATCGATAAATCCTGGAAGTTCCTGAAACATGCCCAAGCATTCATTTAAATCATTAGATACTTCGCTGGCTTCTTGCTTTTCCTCATTTGTTCCAGTATTGTTGAACAATTTATTACACAATTTTTTTTTTACTTGTAACAATATTGTTCGGTTAATAGACGTTTGGATAATTTTGGATAATCGACGCTCTACTGTATATATATCTACTGTATATATATGATGTACGTATATATATATATATATATATATATATATATATATATATATATATATATATATATACACATATATATACATATATATATATATATACATATATATATATATATATATATATATATATATATATATATATATATATATATATATATATATATATATATATATATATATATATATATATATATATATATATATATATATATATATATATATATATATATATATATATATATATATATATATATATGTACGTTTAATTAAAATTTTGACATCTGGTGTTATTAATGTTGTGGAAATTCAATAAAATATAGATGTTGAAAGCCAAGTCGAACTAACTGAATCAAGTACATAATATCTATTATTTTCTAATCTGTAGGTTCTATTGATAATACTTATTATGGTATGCAGAATGTATGTTGTAAGTATAATAAGAACAAAAATTCATACGGTTGAAAGAATTCCAGGATTGCCAATTTATTCATACATACATATTACATACCCAGAAATACAATTTTTTAATACGTAAATACAAAAATCTAATAAAACCATATACATATCTGTTAATGATTCTTTTTCTATCATTATTAAAATTATTATGCGTAATTTAAAAACATCGTTGGTGACGTGAGGTGTTTTATATTTATTATATTGAATGGATTAAATTTATATACATATATATAGCTTTGTATGTTTGTTTGTATGTATGCATAATTTGTATAATGTACTTGATGGAAAGATGTGGTAGTAACTATAAAATAATCAACATAAAACGTAACGGTGGCATATTCATGAAACAGAAAAATCACCCATAAATGTGTATATTTCTTTTTCGTATTAACAAAAAGAGACAACATGTAAATACATATATTGTTAATAAAGTGATTGGTAATATTCGTCGCGGCCATTTGTTTTTTATATGTTTGTCTCATTTCTTACATAATGCGCTATATCAAACTCTGTTTAACTAGTTTTAAAATATAACTGAACCAGAGTTAGTTTTTATATATAAAGGGTTTTCCAATAAGTGGTTTCATTTTGATATCAGCGAGTATTTTTTAAGAGAAATCAATGAATGTTTATTTCATTGTAGAGGATGGTGCGCCATTAACATGTGAAAACGATATCAGCCAAATAGCCGCCACGGCTACCATGCAGCACCATATCCTTTTCATAAAATTTTCCATGACCAATTCGATAACTTCAGGAATCCCATCTTTAAGGTCTTGAATCGATTGCGGAGTTGGAAAAAAGTCTAAAGATGTTAAATCACAAGATCTCGGTGGCCAATTGTGATGACCTCTTCGAGAAATAACACGGTCAGGAAACTTTTCTTGCAAAATTGCGATTGTTTCGTTGCTTGTGTGGCTCGTAGCATCGTCTTGCTGAAAATAAACGTCGTCCACATCAATATCTTCCAATTCCGGCCATAAAAATTCATTAATCATAGCTCGGTAGCGCAATCCATTCACCGTAACAGGTGCACCAAACTCATTTTCGAATAAGTAAGGTCCAATCCCCGACACGAAACTGCGACCGATAATGGTGAGAGAATGATGTACTTTGCGGTTGCTCATGATCTTAGAGTAGCAAGCACATTTTTCCCTCACAAACAAATACATCTAGAGACATGGACACATCCTCGCGGAACTTCCCGCAGCCAAATTGACCATGTGTTAGTTTCTAAAGTACGGGCTCAGGTTGTGCAGGATGTGAGAACTTATCGGTCAGCAACCAAATACGTAGGCAGCGATCATCATTTGGTCGTTGCAAAGCTACGATGGAAGTTTTCGTACAAGTCTGGGAACACAGCGAAACGCTTGGTACGTTTCGACTGTGAAGGTCTGATAAATGAAAATCAAAAGAAACGATATCAGGATCTTCTCAGCGACAACATTGATGAAGCTAACTACCAGTCTGACTGCGTGAACACTATCTGGGAGGTACTGTAAACTTAGGTTATCAGTGCTGCTCAACAGACTTTAGGTATAGTGAAATTCAGACCCAAGAATGATTGGTTTGATGGCGAGTGTCGCCTTGCAGTTGAGCAACAAAATATAGCCCATAATAAAGTGTCACAATCGCGAGAAAGAACAAGGCTGCTCTTGCAAGAAGGGCAGCTAAGCGGATTTGAAGACGGAAGAAGCGAGAATGGTGGAAGGCCGAGGTTCTGAAAGTACAACAACTCAGCAATGAGCGCAGTTCGCGTAATTTCTTTAAAGGAATTACTGGACTGCACCATAGTTTCAAGCCTACGTCAACCGCCATTCGGGACCGGGATGGAAACCTCTGTGTCAACATCGACGCAGTACTTGACGCATGGAGTGTACACTTTACTGAGCTGCTTGATGTCCATCATGCGTCACAGACTGTTGTTGAGCCACCTCAAATACAGACTGCGGAGATTTGCACTGAGGAGCCATCGCATGAGGAATTCACTAAGCCATGCAGAGATTGAAACGAAACCGCTCACCTGGAGTGGACTGCATTAATTCGGAGCTCCTGATATTCGAAGGGGATACTTTGTGGAACTGTCTTTTCGACCTTATTCGATTAGTATGGCGAACCGAAGTTATGCCTGACGAATGGAAAGTGGCCGCGATATGCCCCATTTTCAAGAAGGGAGATCGCTTGAAGTGTGAGAATTATCGCGGTATAGCTCTCCTTTGCACAGCATACAAATTACTGTCGTACATTGTATTGGATAGAATCACTCCTCTAGCGGAGGGCTTGGTTGGTGACTATCAAGGAGGATTTCGTCCGAATCGATCAGTCACCGATCAGGTCTTTTCGCTGCGGATGATTCTATCTAAATATTATGAGACATCCATCCCCGTACATCAGGTGTTCCTGGATTTCCGGCAGGCCTATGACTCGATCAATCGAGAGAGTTTGTGGTCTGCCCTGGAATACCTAGGAATGCCAACAAAACTGGTACGACTGTGTAGGATGACAGTGACGCAGTCTCAATGCTGTGTTAAAGTTGAGAACAGGCTATCGACAATTTTTGTAGTTAACTCGGGTGTTCGGCAGGGAGATGCTCTGTCCCCGATACTCTTTAATCTCATGTTGGAGTACATCTTTCGTAAAACTGAAACACCGCAGCGTAACATCTTATATCGCCAGTCCAATCAGGTGCTTGCATATGCAGATGACATATGCGTGATTGGACTGAATAGCAACGGAGTGAAAGAAATACTTGATCCGCTTGTAGAGTTTTCAGCTTCAGTTGGACTTCAGATCAATGAGCCCAAAACGAAATACCTGATCTCTGGTTTTAGGGGCAATGGCACACCAGATTTTAGTAGTGGCCACCACACGTTTGAGGGAGTGAGGAGGTTTAAATATTTGGGTTCTTTTATCACTCACGATAACAGTGTGGGTGATGATATTAAAGTGCGGCTGGCAGCTGGCATCCGTTCTTTGTATCCTCTAAGGCCATTGCTAAAATCTTAACACTTATCAAGTGCCGTGAAGCTGAAGATTTACAAAGCGTTGATCAGGCCCGTTGTTATGTTTGGATGCGAAAGTTGGGTGCTGACGGATGAGTACGAGAGATGGCTCCTTACATTTGAGAGAAGAATCATGCGTGTGATTTACGGCCCAAAACGCGAAATAGATGGTACATACCGAGCTCTGTACAATTTCGAGATCAGAGATCTGATGAAGATCCCCGATGTTGTACATGAAGTAAGATCGCAGCGAGTACGCAGGCTCGGTCACATTCTGCGTGCTGATCCGGAACGAATTGTGCAGCGATCTCTGAAAGGAGAGCCACCATATGGTAGGCGCAGAGGTCGTTGCAGGCGACGATGGCTCCACGATGTAGAGAACGACTTGGCCTCTTCAGATTGTCTTAGACAGTATGAAGACCATGCTCAGGATCGAAACCGTTGGAGCCAGATTGTTGACTCAGTTAGGGGCCAGTAATGGCCTTTAAAACTGATTATTATTAGGTCCAATCACACCGCACCAAACAGTGACACGTTGAGGATGGAGAGGCTTTTCAACAATCATTTTTGGATTTTCTGAGCCCCAAATGCGACTATTCTGCTTAGTAACGTAGCGTCCGAGATGCAATTGGGCCTCATCACTCAAGATGATTTTTCGATGAAAATCCGGATCATTTTGATGCATTTTAAGGACAGAATCAGCCAAGATACGACATTTATGGTGATCGACCGGCTTGAGTTCTTGCGTTAACTCAACTTTACGGTGTATTGCACCATGCAAAATACGGTGTAATGTCGTTTGTGGAATGTCTAATTCCAAAGATCGACGAGGAATCAACAAACCAGGGTTTTCTTCAACACTATACGGGCTACAGCAGCAATATTCTCAGTTGTTCTTGAGCGTCGCACACGGTTTCAATTATTCACTAACTTGTCCCAAGAGCTCAAATTTTTGGAAAACCCTTTACATGAAATAAGATTGCAGCGAGTACGCTAGCTCGGTCACGTTCTGCGTGCTGATCCGGAAAGAATGGTGCAACGATCTCTGAAAGGAAAGCCACAATATGGTAGGCGCAGAGGTCCTTGCAGACGACGATGGCTCCACGATGTAGAGAACGACTTGGCCTCTCCGTTGGAAATAGTTTAGTAATAGTAATAGTTTACTCAGTAAGAGGCCAGTAATAATAACAGTGTTAAAGGCCATTACTGGCCCCTTACTGAATCAACAATCTGGCTCCAACGGTTTCGATCCTGAGCATGGTCTTCATACTGTCTTAGACAATCTGAAGAGGCCAAGTCGTTCTCTACATCGTGGAGCCATCGTCGCCTGCAACGACCTCTGCGCCTACCATATGGTGGCTCTCCTTTCAGAGATCGCTGCACAATTCGTTCCGGATCAGCACGCAGAACGTGACCGAGCCAGCGTACTCGCTGAGATCTAACTTCATGTACAATATCGGGGATCTTCATCAGATCTCTGATCTCGAAATTGTACAGAGCTCGGTATGTAGGGGCCAGTAATGGCCTTTAAAAACTGATTATTATTATACAGTAAATGCTCGATTTTTGCAACACATTAAAAACCAAGCCAATTGCAACGACCGAACATGGCGCATCTATCGAACTAATGTAAAAAACGGCATTTAAAAGTTCTCCATTTAGCAGAAACGTTAGAATAATAAGACATCTTTATGTGCAAAATAGTAAATAAATTTTTAATTTTGAAAATTATTTGACAACTTGTATATGTATATGTACTCATATGTACAAAATTTATATTCATGCATATCCATATTAAAAACAAACAGATGAAACGGAAAAGTAGCTTTATTCAATATAGATTCATCACAAATTTCAAGTAAAACTGAAACAAAATACATTAAAATTACGTATGTAAATAAAAAAATCTGTACATGTGTATATATGTACCTGAGCATATACTAAAATTGTTAAAACTAATTTCGATTTTCTAAAAAAATCGGAAATGCTGGTTTGCTTTAAGCAATCGTTCCGTTTTAGTACAGCACTTCCCCTAAATTATGAAGAATCATATAGTCTTCCATTGCAATTTCATTTAGTTGGGCCCACTCCAAGCATACACTGAAGTTTTTTATTGCATCCTCTTGTTTTATATATGGATTCGCATTAGTTTTTCAGTACTTTTTCGGCTAGTTAAAACAAAATGTTGCAATTATCGAACTCAAAAAATTCATGAATTGCACTTATCGAAATTTGCGAGAAGCAAATGTTGCACAAATCGAGCATTTACTGTATATATATATATATATAGTGGCGTTCATAAAAATAGTAGTGCAGCTGCTTTCGAGAGGTAAAGTGTTTCGCTATGTTCATAAAAAATAACTATTGCTCTGTACCGTAAACCTTGTTTTCGATTTTGTTACAATTTTGCATTAATGAATCATGTGAAAACAGAATATATGTAGTGAAGAAATCATAAACTAGATTGTAAAATGTACACTTCTATTAATATGAACACAGCCGTATATATATATATATATATATATATATATATATATATATATATATATATATATATATATATATATATATATATATATATATATATATATATATATATAATATATATATATAAGTCGGATGACGTATCAAAATAGCGAATGATAGATGGAAGTAGGAGGGGAAACGAATGGATGAAGTACTAAAAAATTAAGTACTAAATGAGACAATATAATGAACGTGGAAAATAAATTCATTAGATGTAAAACAAAAGCAGAACAAACATCGTGTAAAATAAAGAATATTGCAAAATAAAATAAAGAATATTTCTACTTGGGGGCTCAACCGGGAGCAAGCCGTGGAGCGAAGGCGCAGATTTAAATTTTAGGTGAAAATTTAAAAATCGAAAACTTGTAGTGTTGTGTACGCCATTTAAAAATTTTTTTTTGTGTGCTTTTGGAGGTGAGTCGATAGAAGAATCCAAAAAGCAATAGTGTACGAAGAGGCTGTTAGTGCAGTATACAGCAGTACCGTACAATAAAGCGAAAGTAAAGTGTACAAACAGTAAAAAAAATTTTTCCCGTATGTGTAGCGTCATAACGGTTTTATACGCATAAACAATAGAGAATATTCTATAAAATAACGTGTTTCGAAGTGGCGTCATAACGGTTGAATAATTCTATTTAAAACATTTCAACCGTGTTTTGGAAGTGTTGCCGCCACACGCAATATAAAATAAAGACATAACAACCGCGTCTTTTTTTTAAAAAGTGAAAACATTTCTGTAATTAATTCTACTCACGAAATGAAAACGATGACAGAAGAAAATACAACTACACCAGCGGCTATGGATGCAACAAAGAAGGGAGTGAATCAGAACTTGCAGGTTACTACGCAAGGTGGCGGGCAACAGGGGCAATCAGATGATGTGAGAAGACAAAATGAGCAAGGTAACGAGGAAGGGCAATCCGAGGAAGGCATACAACGTATATTTGGGAGTTTTTCAAAGTTTTTAACTCAAGAAATAAACAATCTCAACTCAACGATAAAACCCACAGTAGAAGGGATACCGAAGGTGGACGAAGCTGTATTACTGAAGAAGGAGCTTGAATTGAACAAAAAAGAAATCGAACTTTTGAAACGCGAGAGGGAATTAATGTCAATGCCGTCACTATCACCAATTAGGGTCGAACATCAGTCAAACAAAAATGAAACAGAAATAGCTAATGTAAACAAATATGTATTCTCTTTCCAAGATATCGAAGGGTCAATGACAAAGTTTACAGGAAGAGAGGGGTACTTACTGGAGAAGTGGATCCAGGACTTGGAAGACGCAGCACTAACCTATAGTTGGGCAGACATACAGTTAACAACATACGCAAAAAGGCTGTTGGACGGTGCTGCGAAGAAGATATTACGTACCACAGCGCATATAGCAACGTGGGCCAACCTCAAATCATTACTGATCAAAGAGTTCAAACCAGCTCATACTACCGCAACTATCCACAGACAAATGGCAGCACGAGGGAAAGGAACGGAGGAGAGTTATATGAGTTATCTCATATCAATGATGGAGCTAGGCAATATAATCAATATGGAAGAGGAGGCAATAATTGAATATTGTATCGGAGGGATTCAAGATTATGAGCCTAATAAAGCTGTATTGTATGGTGCTACAACAATTGACGCGTTCAGAAAAAAATTAATTTGCTACGAAAATATTAAAAAAAAAACCGTAACCAGAACAATGTTGCCAAGTGGGCAAAATACACAACAGATGAACAAACCAATGGGAAGTCGAAAAGACAGTGGTAAGAGAGCAAAGTGTTATATTTGTGGCGAGGTTGGACACTTGTCAAATGGGTGCCCTCACAAAGGGAAAGGCAACAAATGCTTCAAATGTCAGAAGTTTGGCCATATAGCAACGAAATGTCCAGAACCCAAGGAGGGCACAGAAACGATGCAAAGCGGCAAGTCAACGTCGGGTCAAAATCGAAACACCCTATTTGCAATAGAACGCCAAATGCCAAGTGAATGTAAGGAACACAAAAAAATTATGGTCAATGGAGTAGAGCTGTATGCGATGGTGGACAGTGGCAGCGACTTAAATTTTATTTCAAATAAAAAAATACTGGAGATTGGATACCTAGAAGTTAACGAAGAGATAACAACATTTAGAGGTGTGGGATCAAGAAATTTGAAAACAGTGGGCTCAGTAGAGGTAGCGATGGAGGTGGACAACGATTCTTTCGTGACAACACTTCACGTAGCAGAGGATGGATTGTTGCCGGCAGACGTCATCTTAGGGCAGGAGCTATTAAAGAAAACAATCACGATTTTAACGCCAAATAAGATAACCATACAAAAATTCGTACCAGAATTAGCAGCAATATCAGAAATAGTCGAAAGCTCGCCAGTGGACCTGTACCACATCAGGAATAAACTACTAAGAAAAGAGGTAATCGAGTTGGTGGAAAAATATGAACCAAGAAAGGAGGCGATAAGCGACGTAATTAAAATGGAAATAACCCTGACAAGCAACAATCCGGTATACTCAAGGCCAAGGAGACTAGCACCGTTGGAATTGGAGATAGTTAGAAGACAAGTCGAAGTGGCTAAATGAAGGAATAATACGAGCCAGCATGTCGGAGTATGCAAGCCCAGTAGTACTGGCAAACAAAAAGGATGGCTCAAAAAGATTATGCATCGATTATCGAAGGTTAAACTCAGTAATAATCAGAGATCGATATCCGCTACCATTAATCGACGATCAAATAGACAGGTTACAAGGAGCAAATTATTTTAGCACGCTAGACTTGTGCAATGGATTCTTCCATGTGCCGATAGCTGCCGAATCGATAAAATACACTTCGTTTGTCACGCCGTTTGGGCAATACGAGTTTCTGAGAGCACCTTTTGGACTTTGTAATTCGCCAGCAACGTTTCAGAGATTTGTCAACAATATTTTTCGGGACCTGTGTGATAAGAAAATTGTCTGTGTGTATATGGACGACATTATTATCCCGGCAACAACAAGTGAAGAAGCGGTAAAGAGGCTGAAAAAAGTATTAGGAGTAGCACAATACAACGGATTACAAATTAATTGGAAGAAGTCAAAACTAATGGTGGAAAAAGTAGAATATCTTGGATACGAGATCGAGAGAGGCGCAATACGACCTAGCAGAGATAAGCAAGCGGCTATTTTGAAAATTCCGGAGCCAAGTAATGTTCGTCAATGCCAGCGATTCCTAGGTCTGACTGGACACTTCCGAAGGTTCGTAGAAGGCTACGCAGTTATAGCCAAGCCAATTTCAGATCTACTCAAGAAAGACATGCCGTTTCGATTTGGTCCGTTGGAGAAACAAGCAGTGGAGAAGTTAAAAGAGGTGCTGACGACAAGTGGAAGGGAACGTTGGAGCGGAGAGAGATATCTTCAAGAATAGCACGATGGGCCTTAACATTACAAGAATTCGATTACGAGTTGGAGCACCGTGCATCCCACAGAATGCGACACGTAGACGCACTGTCCAGGGCACCAATGATTATGGCAATTCAGAGCGAAGTAATGAACCGAGTGAAAGCGGCGCAGAAAGACGATGACCACATACAAACAATATTAAAGTTATTGGAAACAGCATCTTACAAAAATTATATACAAAATCATGGTATTCTTTATAAAGTAGTTAACGGAACGGAGTGTCTATTGATACCAAGAGCGATGCAGACGGAGGTCATCAAAACATATCACAAACAGGGTCATTTCGGAGTAAAAAAAACCGAGGACAAGCTAAAGAAGGAGTTTTTTATGGAGAACATGACAAAAAAGATAGCGTCGGTTATAAAAAATTGTATCAACTGTATCATGGTCGATCGGAAGGAAGGAAAGCAAGATGGACTTTTAAGCCCGATACCAAAGGGAGACAAACCATTCGCTACGTACCATGTGGACCATTTGGGACATCTAACACCAACAAGAAAGAGATACCAATATATTTTTTGTGTTATGGATGCATTTACGAAGTTCGTGTGGTTATACCCAACCAAGGGTACAACAGCTAAAGAGACAATACAAAAACTGGAAGTTCAGAAGGCGATATTTGGCAATCCCAAATATATCATATCGGATCGAGCAACAACGTTCACATCAACAGAGTTTCAAGAATATTGCCGAGAGGAGCACATCACGCATCATGAGATAACAACGGGAATGCCCAGCGGGATGGACAAGTGGAAAGGCTGAATCGAATAATAATTCCGGTTCTAGCAAAATTGGCGAGAGAAGCACCAGACGAGTGGTATAAACATGTGGATCGACTCCAGATGTACATAAACAATTCATACCAACGCGCCATCAACCGATCGCCGTTTGAGTTACTATTTGGGACCGTGATGAATTCGGCCGAAGACTGGAGAATTAGAGAAACTATAGAAACCGAAATCGCTAAGTCATTTGATCATGTACGAGACGAAATGAGGGAAGATGCACGACGATCGATTGAGAATATTCAGAGAGAGTACAAAAAGGGATTTGATCGCAAACGTAAGATCGCACGGCAATATAAGGTGGGAGACTGGGTAGTTATTAAAAGAACTCAGTTTGGAGGCGGTAAAAAAATCGCTCCGAAATTTATGGGTCCATATGAAGTAATAGCGGTAAATAACAATGATCGCTATGGTGTAAGAAAGGCCGACAGTTCCGCAGAAGGACCTAACCTAACTACCTCAAGTGCAGAGTACATGAAAATGTATTTCAATGGAATAACGGACGAGGAGAATTCGGAGGGGGATGCCGAAGATCAGCAACCAACATCAAGTGAGGAGATATCATCGAGAGAAAATAGCCAGGAACAATGTGTAACTGATGAAAGTGATTTTCCGGGATTTCCAGACGATGATTTGGTGGTTAAGAAGGCAGTCGGGTCGGATGCCAGGTAGGATGGCCGAGTGGGATGACGTATCAAAATAGCGAATGATAGATGGAAGTAGGAGGGGAAACGAATGGATGAAGTACTAAAAAATTAAGTACTAAATGAGACAATATATAATAGCAGAACAAACATCGTGTAAAATAAAGAATATTGTAGAGTAAAA
This sequence comes from Tipula unca, assembly GCA_951394425.1. NCBI lineage: Eukaryota > Metazoa > Arthropoda > Insecta > Diptera > Tipulidae > Tipula > Tipula unca. The sequence goes on along the minus strand of OX596381.1, from coordinate 185,663,211 downwards.
TAAAGAATATTGCAAAATAAAATAAAGAATATTTCTACTTATATATATATATATATATATATATATATATATATATATATATATATATATATATATATATATATATATATATATATATATATATATATATATATATATATATATATATATATATATATATATATTTATATATATATATATATATATATATATATATATATATATATAATATATATATATATATATATATATATATATGTATATAAATGTTGCAATCCGTTTGGTAAACCGAAACACAATAACGTAGTAAAATTAATTAAAAAAAAAATCGGAAAATAACACGAAATATTGTTGATATGGCAGCGGGTCTAAATACTACCTTGGTGCCGAGTACAATGAAAATTTGTAAGACCTGCCGTCTTGAAATTAAGCAAAGATCTGCCGAAAGAGTAGAAAGATCAGAAAAATGTTGACATTGTTAATGTCGGCGCTGCACAAACAACACAGTTGTCGCCTTAAGTATCATCCTCACCATCGTCAATATCAGTAGCATCAACATCACTTGATTTTTTGGAAAAAATAAATTTTATAAATGAATTAAATAAATTCTTCCACTAATTGGAGTTACACTGAAAATCATCCACAAAATTAAGAAGGCACAGTCGTACAGCCGCAGTGTAATAGACCAAATATCGAAGAAATTGGCAAGCAACATTTTTGAAACATCCTTCGACTCCACTGCATCTCAGACTGAAACAATTAGTAGTGAAAAGGAGATGATAAAATGAGTTTCATCAGGAGATGATAAAATGAGTTTCATCAGGGAGCTATTTAATTTCCTAATTGAACGATTTACCACTACACAGAAAATAATATTTTTTTCTGTTGGAGCTGGCGGGCAGTACAAAAAGAACCAACTGTGTCAATACAAGGCAAGTCATGGTTTTGATATTGAATGGCACTTCTTTGCAACATCTCATGGAAAAGGTCATTGCGACGGAATTGGGGGTGCCTTCAAACGAAATGCCTCGAAATCCAGCGTTCAGCGACCATACGCTAATCAAATAACGACAGCACAACAACTTTTCGATTGGGCTACAAAAAATGAAACAAACATTACTTTTAAATTTTGTACAATTCAAGAGTACAGAAGTGTGGCACGATCACTACCAAAAAAATTTCATTTAGTAAAAGCCATCAGAGGAGCTCACGCGATTATCATTGCTTTGTTCCCAAAAGGTCACCACATCACAGTGCGTCGATTTTCCAATTGTAATAATTTTTATAATTTTAAATTAAAATAATTTGTAAATAAATTAACTTTATTGAATAAAACTATATAAGTAAGAAATAAAACATGAATTTCGTAGTTTAGAATTAATAATTGTACTGAAATGTTAAATTCCACCCTAACTTGTTTTGACGTTTTGTTCTATAAAACTCGAACGCGTTGATCTTGTAAGATGACTTGTTGGAAAGGTATTTGATAAAAGTGCTTTACGATAAAAAAAAAATAAAAATAAAAGGGGGAGAAGTTTTTCAGGAAAAGACTGTTCAGATCTGAAATTTAAAGGATATATTGTACATTAACACCAAAGTTTAAAACGGTTACTTGTAGTATGTAAAATTGCCTGCCAACGAGCTATTACACGTGAAAATCGGACAAGGATTAAGTATACCTTGTCCGATTTTCACGTGTAATAGCTCGTTGGCAGGCAATTTTGTATGTACAATTGTCTTTTCAACGAACTATTACACGTGAAAATCGGACAAGGAATACTTAAGATACACGAATTGAAAGATGTCAACATTTGAGTTTCCGACAAAAACAAATTATAACGGAACCCCGCGTATTTTGACCCCACCGAGTTTTTACTGAAATTATATTTTTTTTTTATCTATATCTACCATCTCCCCGAATTTGAAAAAAATTGGACACCTTGCCACCGGATGGGTGTCTGATTTCGCGTGGAATGGCTATATATATACATATATATATATATATATATATATATATATATATATATATATATATATATATATATATATATATATATATATATATATATATATATATATATATATATATATATATATATATATATATATATATGCATATATATGTATATATATATATATATATATATATATATATATATATATATATATATATATATATATATATACATATATATATATATAAAGGGTGATTTTTTTGAGGTTAGGATTTTCATGCATTAGTATTTGACAGATCCCGCGGGATTTCAGACAAGGTGTCAAAGAGAAAGATGCTCAGTATGCTTTAACATTTCATAATGAATAGACTTACTAACGAGCAACGCTTGCAAATAATTGAATTATATTACAAAAATCAGTGTTCGGTTCGAAAAGTGTTTCGCGATTTACGTCCGATTTATGGTCTACATAATCGACCAAGTGAGCAAACAATTAATGCGATTGTGACCAAGTTTCGCACTCAGTTTACTTTATTGGACATTAAACCAACCACACGAATGCGTACAGTGCGTACAGAAGAGAATATTGCGTCTGTTTCTGAGAGTGTTGCTGAAGACCGTGAAATGTCGATTCGTCGCCGTTCGCAGCAATTGGGTTTGTGTTATTCGACGACATGGAAGATTTTACGCAAAGATCTTGGTGTAAAACCGTATAAAATACAGCTCCTGCAAGAACTGAAGCCGAACGATCTGCCACAACGTCGAATTTTCAGTGAATGGGCCCTAGAAAAGTTGGCAGAAAATCCGCTTTTTTATCGACAAATTTTGTTCAGCGATGAGGCTCATTTCTGGTTGAATGGCTACGTAAATAAGCAAAATTGCCGCATTTGGAGTGAAGAGCAACCAGAAGCAGTTCAAGAACTGCCCATGCATCCCGAAAAATGCACTGTTTGGTGTGGTTTGTACGCTGGTGGAATCATTGGACCGTATTTTTTCAAAGATGCTGTTGGACGCAACGTTACGGTGAATGGCGATCGCTATCGTTCGATGCTAACAAACTTTTTGTTGCCAAAAATGGAAGAACTGAACTTAGTTGACATGTGGTTTCAACAAGATGGCGCTACATGCCACACAGCTCGCGATTCTATGGCCATTTTGAGGGAAAACTTCGGAGAACAATTCATCTCAAGAAATGGCCCGGTAAGTTGGCCACCAAGATCATGCGATTTGACGCCTTTAGACTATTTTTTGTGGGGCTACGTCAAGTCTAAAGTCTACAGAAATAAGCCAGCAACTATTCCAGTTTTGGAAGACAACGTTTCCGAAGAAATTCGGGCTATTCCGGCCGAAATGCTCGAAAAAGTTGCCCAAAATTGGACTTTCCGAATGGACCACCTAAGACGCAGCCGTGGTCAACATTTAAATGAAATTATCTTCAAAAAGTAAATGTCATGGACCAATCTAACGTTTCAAATAAAGAACCGATGAGATTTTGCAAATTTTATGCGTTTTTTTTAAAAAAAAAGTTCTCAAGCTCTTAAAAAATCACCCTTTATATATATATATATATATATACTGCATCGAGATTTGCCAAAAGAATACTTTCAGATATTGAAATCTTACATTGATAACAGATATTTTCGCGTTAGATGTGAAGAAAAATTTTCCGAGCTAAAGAGGGTATCTGCAGGGGTTCCCCAAGGTAGCGTGCTAGGGCCAGTGTTGTATTTACTTTACACAAGTGATTTACCAAACACAAGCGGCACAACAATAGCAACATTTGCGGACGATACAGCAATTTTAGCTACTGGTTATAAAGTAGACGAAGCAACCAGAAAACTGCAACGGGCTACGAACCAACTTAGTAACTGGACCAAAAAATGGCGCATTAAGCTAAATGAAGAAAAATCAACGCACGTTAACTTCACCAATCAAATAGTTAACTGGATACCAATAGAACTAAATTCCAAACAAGTTCCCTATGCTAACACAGCCAAGTATCTTGGCATGACTCTCGATGCTAAGTTAAAATGGAAAGAGCACATTAAAAAGAAAAAGGAGGAACTACACATTAAATATAGAAATATGTATTGGCTAATTGGAAGGTATTCAGAGCTGTCAATATCTAATAAGTTGCTACTATACCAACAAGTTTTAAAACCTATATGGACTTATGGTATTCAGCTTTGGGGCTGTACTAAGAAAACCAATATTAAAATAATACAAGCTTTTCAAAATAAAGTGTTACGTGGAATAGTGAACGCTCCTTGGTACATAAGAAACGATAACCTACATAGGGATCTCCGGATGGAAAACGTCAGCGAAGAAATAACAATTCATGCAAAGAAACACATACAACGGCTTGGTCAACATGAAAATTTTGAGTTACGTGGTATGCTGAGTAACACAAATGGAGTACGAAGGCTCCAAAGAAAGAAACCACTGGAATTGGGAAGACTACAATAGGGTGGCCAAATTTTTAGAGACTAACTAATGGGTTATATCTCTGCAAATTGAACATAAGAAAGATAGAGAAATTACTAGATGATATATGTAATCAGTTGTAATATTTAAAACAATAAAAAAAAAATAAAAAATATATATGTATGTATATATATATATATGTATATATATATATGTATATATATATATGTATATATATATATTTTACATTTAATCCGTTATAATGGCTTAACGGTAACGAATTTGAAAGTTTCGTAAAACAATTTTTTTCTTAGAATTTAATTCTCTACTTTTATGGTAAATATAAAAAGAGTAACCCGATCGTACTTAAATTAGTTAAAACAAAAAATAAAGGGGATCTGATTTTTTGCTATATGTTAGAATATCAAAATACGGTCTACAAAAAAATAAAAAAATAAAATACATTCATAGAAAATTGAAAATTAAAATTTTCACGGGGAGTTTTAGGTGGAAAAATTGAAAGATGATATGATTTTTATATGTTTGTCTTAATTGGGACAGTTCTACCAAAAAACAAGCCATCTATCATTACATCCGAGTATTCTTTTTAAATTAGTTTAGTACGGGAAAAAATATTCCTTAGATATGATTTTAATGACAATTTAAGTATTTTTTTTGTAAAAAATAATTCAAATTTGATATTCTATTAGAGTAAAGTTTGAACGAATTAGCAATACCAAACCAGCATTAATGCTCTGTAAGTCTGACAAAACTGTGATTGGTTGAAGGTATAATTAAAACAAAAAAATATTTCTACCATATATCGAAACATGACATGGGTATTTTTGAATACAAATTCGAATAATTCCAATACGAATTCCTGTCTAGTTCGAGCTCAGTACATAACTGCCGGAGTCAGTCGAAAAAATAATCACACTTCACTCTCTACCAATCAAAATACTCCATTTTGACCTAAGCTCCTCATTTTTCGTCACACTCGAGTTGAACATTTTCTTACTCGACTCCCGCAGCTATGTACTGAGCTTGATAGTTACGAAATTTCCATTATTCCTCAATACGAATTTGAGCCAATTATGTTCGATTATGAACGGATTTCTTTACGTTGATGAATTAGTTCATGACTCCAAATAAAAATATTTTTGTAAGAGTTTCTGGTGACTTTATTTTAATAACTTCATAACTTAAATAATTGATTTAAGGAAATAACTACACATTTAATTAAAGATTTACATTTTTTTATTGTATTTACAGATTTCTAAATTATGAGTAAATACAAAATATTAATTTTTTTATTTATGAAACAGCTTCAAGTGTAGATTGCGCCATTGGATTTGAAATACTGGCAGTTGATGATTTGAATTTCTTGCCTTTTATAAAACATCTTCAAAATCAAGTCTTGAAATTTGAGCTACTTATGAAGACAAGAAGGAAATCGGAATAAAATCTTTCATCTAAATTAAAATGTGCAAAAATTGTTTTCAAAAATACTTACATATCTTAATTTGGGATTTCTTGTATCGTAACTGAGGCGATTATTATTATTAGTTAGTTATTATTAATTATTTGTATGAAAAACAATAGAAATGTTTGTATTATGACATAAATTATAAATGAAAACTACATAATTTTTTATATACAAACGTCAAAAACAAATACTACATGACAGAATCAGAAGATTTGATTCGATCAAATTCAGAAATACCAATTCATTTTCGTTTCGTATAGCATTTTCGAATCGTGCAACGATATGTATCGTATTGAAGAATAGAGGCCCTGTTAAATCTAAAACTCATGGATAATTACTATTGGAATTTGCAGGCACTGGTGTGTGTTCATAAACTCGACATTGTAACAATAAAATTTCCCCTTATTGTTACAAACGTCATTACCAACTCTACTCGGTACTGCCTTTCTATACGTCAAAATGACAGTCGTAACAATATTGTTACAATGTCGAGTTTATGAACACACTCCTGATACTTTCTATACATTAATTGTATTACACAATCACGGTACAATCGGAAAACTAAAAAAAATCAATCGTTTTATTTAAACTAATTCAGAAATATAATAAAAGATAAAACAATTACATTTTATTTATATTTTTACGAGTA